>VWYH01001143.1:176209-223795 GCA_013399365.1 Pampusana beccarii | reverse complement strand
GTTGCCCCGCGCGCGCCTCTCCCGCGCCGGCAGGGCCGCGGCAGCATGAGCGGCTCCTCCTGACCGCCGCCCCCGGCCGCGCCGCGTCCTCCCCGCCGCCGGGCCCCGTCGGATGCTGGCGTCTCCCCCGCGCCGAGGATGCTGAAGATGAAGCTGCCCCTGAAGCAGACGAGCCACAAGGCGGCGGCGGTGGAAGAGGCGACGGCAGCAGCAGCCGCGGGGCTGGGGCTGAAGGAGCCCGGCGGTGCCCTGGACTGTCACCTCCAGCTGCAGCAGGTGCCCCGGGCGCCGGCCCGCGGGGGCGCTGCCGCGGGGAGGGGGTGCGGGCTGGAGAGGCCGAGCCAGCTGCACGGCTTGGGGCCGGGGCCTGGGCCTGGGCCTGGCCCGCCGCCACCTCCCGCCGCGTTCACCGCTCCGGGCGGCGGCGGCGGGCCCGGCTCGGCGGCGGCCCGCATCGACAAGGAGACGGTGTACGAGTGGTTCGGGCTGGTGCTGGGCTCGGCGCAGCGGCTGGAGTTCATGGTGGGGCTGCTGGACCTGTGCAACCCGCTGGAGCTGCGGTTCCTGGGCTCCTGCCTGGAAGACCTGGCCCGCAAGGACTACCACTGCCTCCGCGACTCGGAGGCGAAGGCCAACGGGCTCAGCGACCCCGGGCAGCTCGGTGACTTCCGCGACCCTGCCGTGCGTTCCAAGCTCATCGTCTACCTGGCCCTGTTGGGCTCCGAAAACCGCGAGGCCGCCGGCCGCCTCCACCGCCTCCTGCCCCAGGTGGACTCCATCCTGCAGAGCTGCCCGGCGCGGCGGCCCCAAGCGGGCGCTGCCGCGGAGGAGGGGGCCGAGGAGGAGGACGTGGTGGTGGTGATGGACGAAGCGGCAGAAAACGGACAGGCCAGCCTGCCCGCCGCCCAGGGCCTGGGCTTCGGCGCGCAGGAGGAGCTGCTTCTGCTCTTCACCATGGCCTCGCTGCACCCGGCCTTTTCCTTCCACCAGCGAGTCACCCTGCGGGAGCACCTGGAGCGGCTAAGGAGGGCCTTATGCGGGGACCAGGAAGAGGAGGGCTTCGGCCGCCGCCAGGCCCAGGTAACACCGCGTCCTGGTCTCTCCCCGCTGCACCATCTTGTCAGGCGGTTTCCTCCTCCTTTCTTCACCCCCTCCCGATTTTCTAGAAGCTGAGGGCAGCCACTTACCTTTCCCTGAAGCCCTCCATTGGGATGTGGCACCTCCCGTCTTGCCTTGGTGCTCGTCCTATCTTCACCCCCTCCCTCGGCAGCGTAGGCCACCCCCATAGTTGCTGTAGAGTTTTTAGTACGAATTTCTCGTTGTGATGTAACAGTGCTTGACTGTGATGTAGTAGTATCTGTGAGGGAGGATTTCTCTTTCTAGCCTGCCATGCTTTCTGGTGTGCTGCTCTTTTAATCCTGCCTCGCTGGAGTGCGGGGTTACTGCTACAGCTTGACTGGCTGCCTCACATGCTGTAGGCCGCTGAAGAAGTTGTACCGTGCAGAAGTACGATCGACAGCTTGACTAAACTTGTGAAAAAATAATAATAATGCTAGATAGAAACCATACGGCCTAAGAGCGTGTTCTCTAGGAGCTTAAAACAACAGAATGTGTTGAAATAATTTTTCTATGGAACCTGTTCCATGCCCCTTTCCCTCCCCAGATGAGACTTAGGCTTGGATTTGGCAAGGATCAGGACAGTAGTTGGGTTGGCAGCTCTAAGGCTGGTTCTCTTCAAAGCCCCATTCAGTAAGGTGACTGAAGACATTTGGGAAGGGGTGTTAATCATTTTACTAAAGAAGTAAATTAAAATGTCACAACTGGAGCTTCTGTTAAGAGAAAAGCTGCTTTTCTGGGTGGCTGTCAGGAAACGCAAAGCACATCTTGAAAGCAGATGTGCCACTTGTTGCTGGAAGGTGGCTGTCAATGAGAATGAAGACTTTCAATGAATGGCATTGAAGCATTCTCCTGTGCAGCAGCTGTGTTTAAACTCAGATTTTCCCCCAGTGCCATTAATTGCTGCCCCCTTGACAAGTGCTGGCCTTGTATCTGCCAGTATCTGCCCCATATTTATGCAACCAAGCCATCATGTTGGAGCTCTGCAGATTTTGGTCTATAGATGGCCTCTCATGCAAAGAGGAAGAAAAGGCTGGAAGATGGGTGTTTATAATGCTGTTCAACCACACACATCAGGTTTTCATTGGGTAATTAACAGAAAAGGTACCAAACAGTAAGGGTTGGGGTTTTTTTGGTTTTGTTTCTAAGTTGACTTGCAGTGCTATCCAATTCAGCCACTCCTAGAAAACTGTTTTACAGCGCCCGCTGTACAAAAGGCATGGCCCTTTTTTCTATTTGGTAAAGACAGGATATGCTCTTGAGGAGTTCTTGGAGGAGACAGGGATGAATTTCTAAGCCTTCAAATACATTAAGTAAACGCTTGTATCCTTTTAGGGCCAAAGCACATTTGGCAGGTCATAAACTAGTGGGCAGATGTTATAGTACTGAAATCATAATGAATTTGTAGCATACATCCAAACAGTATTTATTTTGGCTTATTGACCTGCATCAAGTCTAGCTCTATCCCAAAACGAGTCCTGGAAGTCCATCTTCAGGGAGAGAAGGTTGAGTTGCAGGAAGTGGTTAAGACTAACACTGTTCTTGCTGGGTTTGAAGTGCTAATAACTAGAAACATACTTGCTGCCTGAAACTGGCACATCAGTAGCTGCCCTGTGTGTCCCACCAAATGCATTAGGAGACCAGGCTCTCATGAGCTATAGGGATTGAAATCTGTTTCATGGAGCATTCTGGCTCTGGTGTAAAAGCAGCCTTCCAAGTTGTGGTTTTCGTTTACTCAGGGAACATGGACAGACCTAAATCAACTTGGCTGAACATGCACATCACATTCGCTAGTCCACGCAGAACTGAAACAGCATCCCTTCTGCAGGCTTTTTCTCCTTTCCCAATGGTTAAAATGTAAATACAGCAGAGCCTCTTCTGGGGAGTAATGGCTGACAGGGAACAGAGGGATTGGTGGGTTTCTGCTGAGTATTTTCAGTTCACGTTCGCAGGGACGGCGTGACCCTCGCAGATAAGACGCTGGAGGAAATGGAGTTAGTGGCATGGTTAAAGACTTCCCTGGCAGCCTGCAGCTGTATGGTTAAATTTGACTTGATTTAAAATCCTGTCAGGTCTCCACAGGCTTTTTATCCTCCTTTAATCTCTGAAATTTAAGTGCCTTCAGGGCTCTGCATTTGTGAACTAAAACGGTTCATAACGAGCTCTTTGAATTTTTCTACAGCTGGCCTCGGGTCAGAAGGGCTGGGCTCGCCGTTGGGTTGTAACCCGCTCTGTGGCCACGTGTCCAGCAGCCGCGCAGCTCAGGCCGCTTCACCTCAGCCCTGGGGTGCCGGCGCCGCCCGGCCGTGCCCCAGCCAGCCCGCTGCAAGTGCTCGGGGCAGGCGGCTCCTGTCACGTTTAGCAACGGCCACGCCTGGGAGGGCTTCAACTTTCTCTTCCCCCGTTCCGTAGGAGAAGGTTCTGCGGGGGCTGAAGAACGAATAAAGGGGGACACCCCCAGCCCAGAGAGCACCGTAACGGCCCGGAGGTCTCTCCCCGGAGAGCGGCCCGGGGGGAGGGGGTGACCTCTCGCTTTGTTTGCGGGCAGGACGGATCGATCATGGCGCCTCCCCTCCCCATGAGGGCACAGCCCCTCTTCCTTTTCGCCCTTCCCCGCCGTGCCGGTGGGGGCGAAAGGGCCGGACCCCGGCGAGCCGCTCCGCGGCACCCTTCCCCCGGCAGGCACGCGGTGACTAATGGTCACCGCTGCTTCCCGCCCCCATTCAAGATGGCGGCGACGGAGCCTGCGCTCCTGGTCACGTGCCCGCAGGGCGGTTTCCCCGCCGTCCCGCCGGGGGAGGGAGCGGAGGCGCTCTGGGTTGCATAACGGGAAGGGTCTCGGCCGTGCCGTTCCGCACCGACCCTCCCGCCGCTCCCGGAGGTTGGAGTAGGCTCGCGCTCCCGGCCGCCCAATGGGAGGGCGGCGTGCCGGCGCGTGCCGCCTTCTGCTGCGGGCCCGGAGCGGCCTTCGGGCCCTGCCCCGCCCGCCACGGGCGCCGCCGGGCGTCGGTCCGAGGAGCTGTCCCTGCCCTGAACGCGGCGGATCCCGCAGCCGTTCACCGCGGGGGCCTTGCAGAAACGCTTTGCCACAGCGGGGCCTGTCCCGAGAGGGGCTGTGGTGTGCCCGGTTTACCGAGAAGATAAACTGCGAGAGAAGTTCTGTGCTGCGAGGCTGCTAGCTCAGTTCAGGGCTTCCTGTCCTTTGCACTTTGGGGCTCTCTCAGCTCATGTCTTCGGAACGTTCTGAAGATGGGAGGAGAGCTGTTCTTCACATGACCCATGAAATAATATGCACCTATGGCAAGCAACGGTGATGTGAAGATGAAGCTACAGAGGCGATGGAGTTCAACCCGGAATTGAACCATGTGGTCTATGTGTTATGTTTAGATTCTGAATTCCTTAGGGCAAGGACTGTTACTGCATGTGGTGTATCTAACAAAATGGCTTGGTTTGAGGTGTCAGGGAGCTTTAACATTTAGCTATAGTGAGCAGCAGAATTTGAGAGGTTCTAAAATATAAAGCAGTTTGCTTTTCCCAACATTTGGATTATGCTTTCTGGATAGGATCTGTGCTGCCTGATAAGGTTGAGCTCACATTAAAGTTGTTTCTTGACAAAGGATTAACAGGATTGCTGCTCTTTTCAGTCCTCTGTTTGAGTGATCCTTTAAGAACGTAACGCTTCTTAGTGACACATTTTAACAAATGTAGCTGGAAATGGCTGATAAATTCAAAAGTTGTAGGAGATAGGACTGTTGGAGTGGGTTGAGCAGAGGTAGGATTGCTGTGTAATTGCATAAACTTTTTCTCTATAAGAAAATGTTCTGAAATACTTTTTTTCTCTTGCTTAAGGTAGAGCGCTTGATACTATTTGCAGATTTTTAAATGAACATGTAGTTTATAATAACACCTTTTGGAAAAAAGGTCATTGGTACATTAAGCTATATAGAATATGAATTTTGAATCTAAAGTTGAAGTATAAGAATTAATCATCCGCATTCACATCTGTAATCATAAAACAAGCATTGATGTGCAAAGAGTCTGCTAATATCACTATATATTGGTTTAAGTATCAGAACACACAGATTAATTCTTGTGTTGGTTATAATTGTTTAATAAGTGCGTTAGTGTCAGAGCTGTTTGACTTTATTGCCTATCTTGCTCCATCCCATCCAATTCTGATCTGGAGATCAGAATGCTGAAACACTGAAGGAGGACTGAGTACACGCTAGCATAATAAATGTGGCTTGCTTTAGAAACTGAAGCATTTAATCAGGCATACTTGACAGTAATAGGTTCTATTGAAAGAAACAATCTCCTAGAGATAATGGTTTGCTGAATAGTATTCTAATTAGCTGGCTGGAGGATTCTTTACAGAAAAAGTCTCTACTTATAAACAAAGGGAAAGTTTCTATTTACGGAGTATTTTTCTTAGTAGGCTTCTATTTATAGGATATTTTGTCTGCAAATTAAAAGGGTGCTTTATGATTGATCTCCAGTGACTTGCAGCAGCATAAGGTAGTAGAACTTAATTTTAGACTCTAAGAGCTCTGTCTGTGAGAACAAAAATAAAGGCAATCCCATTTTGAAGCTGCAGTGCACTCTTTTTGCTGTCATAGAGTTGAGCATAAGGGAAAGTGTGTCTTCAAAGTGTGGTTTAAATAACAGACAGATAAAAAACCGTCATTTTCTCTTGGCACAGATCTTTTAAATGGTGGTATGCTCCAGGAAAATACTAATGTTTTACAGGCTCCTTTAGTGAATCCAACACCTTTGACTCTGAACAGGCGTTTCTCTGACTCCAAACAGGAGTTAACGATTTCCAGAAACATTACTGGAAATAATCTGGAAAATAATTCATAACTAGATAAAATACAATGCCTAAAATGAAAGACCTCTGTCTAAGTGTGGATGCTAATGCTCCAGGAAACTGGAGTACAAAATTTCACTGCTCTCAGTTGTTTTCAGTTGTTCAGCTCCAAATATGAGGTGCTAGGACAAGTTTGTAGCCTTGCCCAGTCCCTTTATGCCAGGGTTAATCAGCCTCTGTGCTGAGATGAATCAGTTTCTGTGCCAGTTTTTTCTCCAACATATTAGATGAGCACTGGGAGCACTGAAAATATACCCATGGCTTCCTAAGGCTTGCAGTTAGATTGCTGTTGTTAAGCTGTGGTCCAGTTTTCAGTGTTGCACAATATTGACTTATTTGTAGATAGCAGCATCTCACTGGGCTTGGAGTACCAAGGACTCTGAGCTCTTTCTAAAGAGCTGTAGGAAAGGATGCAGCCAGCAGCAGCAGGATGGCTGTATCTATGAAAACACTGAAGTCTGTAGGATTCTGTCTACCTAAGTCTCTCCTACCTCATTTACTTGTTAAGATCAGTATCCAGTCACAGCTGCTGTAGGAAACACTACAGCTGATTTGTCATTAACTAATTAATACTGAATGTCTACTTTTCCTCCCAGACTTGGTGAATTTCTGTTGTACCCTTCAAGTCTTAAGGATGTATACTTTTAGAGACCGAAGCTCGCAGAGGACAAGCTTAGAAGTTTGGCTGGAAACTGCATTCCTTCGTGAGCTTCATGTCTTTCCTCGACCTCTTAATCTTATCCTTTTTGGGAAGAGGAAGTAAAAATACTTTTTATAGTGAAAGGAGATTTAATGCCTTGGGAAGTGTCTCAGGAGTGAGAAAACAACATGGCAGAGATTTTCTGTTGTTCAGAACCTGCCATACCTGACAGAATACTTCTGAACTATGCTGTTTAGACCTTTTGAGTTCAAAAATTGGTCAAAATGATATATTAACCTTTGCTGGCAGTTAAAAGTAGTAATGAAGGCATCATCTTTCTTAGTACTAATTGTACTTCAGGGAACCACTCCTAAGGGGCAAATGTTTTTCTAATTTTTTCTGTCACTCTAGGCCATTGTGAGAATAATTTTTTGCATTCAGTCTGAACTAATACACATAAGTAATCGCTTAATCACCCAAGAAACAATTGCGACAGTACTGAATTCGTACAAAGTTGGATGAGCAACCAGCTGGCAATGCAGTAAGATCTAAACTGTTGCATTGCTGGCTATAGCTTCAAGTTCTCTACTTTGTCATAGGCTGGCTAGGGTGGGCTGAAATTGTCCTTTAAGTCTAGTTTAAAGCTCAAGTGCAGATGAGACTTAGAGAAAGAACATGCTGTGTTTCTCTAACAGCAAACACAAGGTGTGGTATTCCCGCAGCACTTTAAATCATTGCTGTAGCTGACACATCTGGTACTTCAGGTGTAGTTGCCAGAGGCCTTGATGGCTGAAGTTGTTCATGCTGTCTGTGTAAGAGGTTGGTATGCTCGTCTCAAAATTGTCGTGATTTCACAGTGCTACAAGTTGGTCAATATGTGATTGCTGAAGCTGTCATATGATGTGCTTTTCCTCCCTGAATCAGCTGATTTTTTTTTTTTTCCACAAGGCTTCGGTATCCCTTGCAGTGTTTTGTTGCTGCCTGTTACAGGTGAACTCTTAAAATAGTTTCACTAAACAAACATGCCTTAAAGTACTCTTGGGAAACTGTGTGTTTTTTCCTTTTAGTCTTGCTTACTAGATGTGAGTTAATAGGGCAGTTGCAGGTTATCCATTTGAACCTTACGTTCAGCCAGCCAGACTTTTATTTAGCATATTATGGGATTTTATGTCTGGTCACAGAACCACAAAATGGCTGAGGCTGGCTTGGATCTCTGGAGGTCATCTTGTCCATCCCCTCCCCCTCCCCTGCTCAGGCAGGGCCACCTACAGCCAGTTGCCCAGGACTGTGTCCAGATTGGCTTTTGGGTATCTCCATGGATGGAAACCCCACAGTCTCTCTGGATAACTTGTGCCAGTGCTCGGTCACCCTCACAGTGAAAAAGTGTTTCCTGATGTTCAGAGGGAACCTCCCGTGTTCCAGTTCGTGCCCATTGCCTCTGGACCTGTCACTGGGCGCCACTGAGAAGAGCCTGGCTCCATCCTCTTTGCACCCTCCCTTCAGGTGTGTGTATATACAGATAGGTAGGTAGATTCTTTTCTGCAAAGCTGCTTTTTAGCTGGTTAGGCCCCAGCTTGTGTGAAGTTCCTGTCAGCCCATTTCTCCAGCCTGTGATTCTATGTGAAATAAGCATTATTGTTCTGGAGGTTTATTTTGCACGTTAAAATATAAGTTAACAAGGAAGTATTTAAGTTGTTTCTTGGCTGTGGCCGAAAGAGACATCATTTGGTAGATCTTCATGGTCTTAGATCTTGAGGTCAATTCTGTTCTTAGTCTTGTAGGACAGCTCTCTGCGTCTCGAATCAGTTGGACAGTGCCATCGTGTAGTTGAAAGCTTGCAAACCGAAGCATAACTTAATAGCGATGTCAGGTGGGCAGTTGTCTTCAGTCATGGTCTTGCATTTGGCTAGCAGCTTATGCGAGACAGTAGTGGGTTTTTTTGCATGGGAGACAATCTGTTGCATCAACAGTTGTTGATATTAAATAGATTTTGAAGCATTGTTGCCCTGTATGTTTGCATTTGTGAGCATCAAATGTCCTGGCTGGATTTCCGTTTAAGTATAAGATGGCATCAATGTTCTATCCATATATCCAAGTAACAGCAAATAACAGTGTGCTGATACAGTTGCACACAGGCTTCCTCTTTTTTGCTGTTGTCATCCAGAGGGTTCAGCAGCACACAAGTACACATGCAGTTTCAGCCGATTGTTGCTTCTTTAGAAGTGGTGTTTAGTCTTTGTGCTAATGTAGCTACATAGGTATGTATCTGTGTATCATGGTTGTGAAGCAATAAGAGTGGTAGCTTGTAGGGATTGTTCTAAGGAAATCATGGCTTTGGTCTTGTAACTGGCATCACATCTCTTAATGATTATTCTGACACCACTCAAATTTCTCTAAGGTACAGATGCTATAGTTGATAACCTGTGATCATGAGTTAGATCTTGATTCTTCCAAGGTGCCTTCTTTCATCTGGTTTTATTTGCCAGTTCCCACTTGAACATGAATGAATGAACTGTGCCAGTTTACATCTGCACAACCTGCAAGTTTAAGTAGTGCCGTCCCTAACAGCACATTTACTGAAGTCTTGCAGCAAAATAAGCTTCATATTTGGGCATGTAGAACTAATCAAGCAGCCCAGCTGCTCTAAGCAGGTTTCCCTTGTTAGTGCTCATCAGAGCTGATGCATGAATAGTTCTTTTATGAAAGTGCAGTGCAAACGTCAGAATACTTAACGTGCATCAGTCACTTCCTCATGATGATTAGAAGCCTATCCAATAATGGATTTCACGACATATTGCCAAACCAATACCAGCATGACATTTTTTGATCAGCCATCTATGTTAATAGAAGACAGAGTCTGGACATCTGTCATGTGTATTTGAGAGATTTGCTCAGCTCACAAACGTTAGTTATACAGAGCAACATCCTTCTGATCAGGATGACTCCACACTTTAGATATTTGGTGCTTGTCCTTACAGTCATGGGAAACATCTCAAGTGATAGGTGGGTTTTACTGATATGGTATTGGCTTTCAGCCATATGAGGAAAGATGTCTTAGATAAAAAAACTCTGGGGTAGATTGTGAGAGCAGACAGTTTTTAGAGTGCTCTCACAGCAAATTTTACTTTCAAGGAGAAATGTAGTTAATCCTCTGGCCTGTCACAAAGATCTATGCGATTATTAAATTAATTATCTGGCAACTGGTTTGGGGCCACCCACATTTCTTGCTTCACTGTATTTTAATCATTAGCAGCAGAACTGTGAGCTGCAATGAATCCTTGCATGCGAAAGCCTTACAGTGATGAAGGCTTGTGCAAGAATTAACCTTACACTTGCATATGCTGTGTGAATACATTTTATTAATGGACAGGAAATGACTAGCACAACTAGTGCTGTATAGCGTGACAATTAACAGGAATTCCTCGGCAGCATACTGAGTTTTAAAGGACTTGTGTTGTGACTGGTACCAGGTAGCAGGCCATGATGTCACTCTCACTGTTCGTTTGCCCTCCAGACTGCCTTGACTTTCCATTTGCATGCTTGAGTTGTCTGCTCTGACAGTGCCACTTGTATTTTCTTTATGTGTGAGTGTTGGAGGTAGGACTGTAACAGTAACTAACACCCAATGTGAAGAGTTGTAATGCAGGGTCATATAGGAACTGGAGCTGGCACAGAAACAACCCTTGCAGGCTGTAAGCTGTATGGTGAAGCTATGACTGCCCTGGATTACTCTACTGTCTACCTCCTGCATTCCACTGGGGATTGTGAAAGCTATAATTCATAGAATACATGCAGTACATATTGCTGGTTTAACTTTCTAGGTGAAGAATTTTTCAAGTGAATAAATTCTGAACCGTTTTACAGTTATGATGGTTTATAAAATCGTCAATGTCAGGACTTGTTTAAGAACAGGTTGGAACCATCTAATAGTTTACAGTACAGAGGGAGCCTTCAAATGTGAAAGTAGTTCACTTGATACAGAATGCTGCCATGGATAGCAAAGTAACCATTCTAGAATAATTCTCTGCAAAGATATCTGAACACTGTTACAAAGATGATGTATATGCTGGGTGAGAAGCAGTTTTCTAGTATTAGGAGGTGTAGCAGAAATATTTAATGCTTTTTTGACATGAACTGAGCAGAATACATCTTTGAAGTAAATCTTACTTCCACACCTCTCTTCTAAGAACTAACGATTTCTTTGACTTCTCAACTAGCAATTATTTATTAGAATAGACTGTAATTTATTTTTCCATTAATCAAAACAAATAGCCTGACTTCGAAGGCAAAAGAAGGTCTGACTTTACATTTCGTTTTAGGTCCATTTGTGAATTTAAAAAATAAGTAATCGATTAGGTGGAAGTCTCAGCTTGTTCCTTCAAATGAGTGACGCACTGCTTTCAGCTCTTATGTTCGTGATTTCGAAGGTGGAAAAAGACATCTTAGAAAAGTAAACCAGCTTGAACAGTTTGAAAGCCTCTGTCAGAGTTAATACAAATGTCTGTCGTCTTCTGCATGCAGTGTGGAAGAAAGATATCAAAGCTGCTTTTGGCAAAGCATGTGGCTGTAGCCTAAGGAAGACCTTACCTCTGCCAGAGAATTGACATTGATCTTCTCTAGAAATCTTGGTTCAGTTGTTTGATTTCATGTCAGGAAGACATTGACTCTCATACCAAAATATGTACTAAACTTGTCAGGTAGTTGAGACACAGGCAGTTAATCGTAGTAGTAGTGCTTTTTATGGACACTCTTAAAGGAATCACAGTTTTAACAGGGTAACTTTGCTCACATGCCAACTGTTTTGTGAATAATGCATGACCATGAGTTAACACTTAAAAAGTGAGGTATTTGGGTTCGGTTATGTCCACGGTGGTTATGAAATGTTTGACAAAACAGTGTCAGTGGGGGTTTTGAGGAGGTCTGAAAGTGGCTCTCTCCAGAGCATGCTTGTGATTTTTAAAGTTTTTTTTAATTAAACTTGGAAATTTGCTAAAGCTGTTGAAATGCAATCTTGTTCGTATACATCTATTTTCCTTTCTTGTTCCAAATCTGACATTGCACTAAGAATTTATTACATGTTTGAAGTTTGAAACACTGTTTTGATCAGTTAAGTTTGTTCAGATTGTTTGCTGAGTGACTAGGGATTGGTGTGAGTTTCATCTTGAGAAAACAAAGTATGCTCTATATTTTAAGTCTGATTGCTTTGAAACCTGAAATTACTGACACTTAGCATAGAACACAAAACATAACCTGATTTAGATGAAACAGCTTAAATGTTGTTCAGTTCTTCAGACTGTGTGTAGTGCAGTCTAAAGGCACATAGGTGTTCACTTGCTGGTTGTGTACTGCTGTTGATGTGACTGATGAAAGTCAGATTAAGTATGCCCAGGGCAGTCTTGATGCCTTGATACTTACTGGGTCCTAAATGAGTTGAATGCGTTGTTAGGAGTTGCCACTGTTTGCACCCATGCTATAGATGATGTAAAGGTGGTTTAGTAAGGTGAAGCAAGCTTTAGTTGATACATCCGTGAAATCTGAAGTTAACTGAAGAATTCACAAACCGCAAGGGAATTCCGAGGTCTTTTGACACCTCTGTCCTTCCTCATTCTAGTCTGTGTGTTGTAATGGTCTTGGTGTCCTCTGTACCAAACAAGATAACTTGTTTTGGCTGCTGGTTTGTCCCATCACATTGCACAAGTCCTTCGGGGGGGGGGGGGGGGAAATCCTCCCCCCCGCAAACCGAAACCAACCCAACCAAACAAAACCAACCCAACCAAACAAAACCAACCCAACCAAACAAAACCAACCCCAAACCTCGTCTGTTGTGTCACTTATTTCCAGAATGTTATGCTTCCTGTACTTAAAAATAAGAGTACTGTCTGAAGATTTATATTTCTCCTCTGTCCATCTTCTATGAAGCTCTTTCAGTGGAGCAGTATTCTTCATCCTGAATAAGAGGAACAGACTTTAAACTTTGAATATACATCTACTCCAAGAGTATCCATTTCCCCCAGGAATTTTATTTTATAGAGCTACTAATAAGATACTTATTTACCTTCTAGTTTTCGTGCAGACCAGTTGCTAAATATTTGCAGTGCATTGAGTGTCCTCTATTTATCTTGCTTCTTTTGAAAGCTTTCCCAAGAAACCTACCCTCTGTTTTAGATTCCAGTGCTTGCTAAAAACAGTATTTGATTGATTTGTGATGCTAAACAGCAAACCACCTTCTCTTCCCCTCTGCACTGCTGCTGCTACTATCGATATGGTATTTACATATTGATGGCATTTAGGTACTTGCTAAGTTAATATGTTAGAGGACTTGTTACAAATAAATAGAGATGCCTTACTTAAAATAGATCAATCCAGAAACTTGCTAGCAGATTCTAGTATTCCCTATTTTTTGTGGATGTATCTTTTTAAGCATGAAATGACACTGATCAACTGGCAAAAGCACTTGCATCTAAAGTCATTGGACATATAAAAATATTTCTGAATTTTATCTTGGTTGGTCAGTTTGGTTTTTTAACAAGACCTGGTCATTGAGGAATATGTAAATTGATATATTAATGTTTTATATTAATTTGGGAAAAAAATTTAGGTTCTTGTTACACTAGATAAAGCATTTGAAGTCCACGCTCATCTAATACTTTTCTCTAGTTTGTCATTATTAGCCTAGTTTGTTCTTTCTTATGTATCTGTCTGTTTTATGTCTTGTATGATTTCCTGTTCTGTCCCTCCTTAGGCACTGTATTATAACTAGTAATTCTTGGCATATAATTTTGAAGTCTGCGTGAAAATGTGGGGGGAGATGAGCTTTCAGTCTGTCCTTTTCTCTATGGAAGAGGGGATGTTGGTGGCAACTGATTGCATTCTGAATGTTTATTTAAGTAAGAGGTGCATGGATTTAGCTGTAAGGACCATATGTCCTGTTAGACTGTCCAAACAGTTAGTCATGATTTCCTATATAAAGAGGTGGCAGGCTGAAGATGTAGGGCATGAATAAAATTGAGATTATGTTTAGCATATAGGAGGTAGACGACTTCATGTGTTAGTTACTGAAAGAATTCATAGTAACAGTAAATTAGCACTGAAGTTCTGAGCTAATGATCTTGAATTATCCAGCCTGAGAGACTCTAAAGGCATATGCTCTGTCCCCCACCCTGTTCTGTTTTTAAAATAAGGTCAGTGAATACTGGAGTTTATAGCTGACATTTGATAAACGGATAAATAAAAAGAATAGAAACGGCTAATGACTACCTTTTTTACCACTGTCAAGAACTTCAGTTTTTTTTCCTGTAGAATACCAAATAATGAGGTGGTGGTGGTTTTTTTTTTTTAACTTCTGGTGCTTAGAGCGAGTTTTAATATCCATTCTATTAAGACACTTCCTTTTTTTTTCTCTTCTCAATTTAGAATGACTTTTCCCGTAGTGACTGCGTGTCAAGTAACGAGACCAGTTTATTAGAACGAACTACAGCAGCTCATGATGGACTACCAATGGCTTCCCATAGACCTCAGCGAGAAGGTATGTTGCCTGAGGTTTCTTTTGAGGATCAGTTTGAGGGTTTTTTTGAACACTAAACTCTGCCTGGAGTTGTAGAAATCTTGCTGTTCATCTGAATGAGAAACTGCAGTGCTTGTAAGTATATCTTCTCTGCTGCCTAGTTGGTCTTCTCTCTATTACAACAAGTTCTCATGCTTGTTAGCTGCTAACTACTAGTAACTGCGTGCACAAAAATTGATTGCAAATGGGCTTCCTCCTGAGGAAAGAGGTGAGATTTGGGGGGAAAAAAAATTAATGCAATTGTATTAATGATGCTTAAATTTTTTTGAAGCAAAACTAAACGTGAAGATACTGTGAAAGAGTGGATAGCTTTTGCTACTTGATTCAGTTGTATGTGATAAGCCTTAAAAAAGAAAAACACATGTTAGGAGATTTTATAGAAGGTGGTAGTTTGGAGGAGTGAGAGGCTTTCCACAGAAGTGTCTTTTGGCTCTGTTGGGGAGAACAAGAACAAGGCTTCAGACTGTAAACAGAACTCTTCTGTGCAATTGCCAGCAGTTTCTTCTCTTTGAAGAAATGAGCATTATTGAAAACATATTTATTCTTACCCTTTATTCTCTGACAAGATTAGCAAATCTCAAAATTAGTCTACACTGTCCTGCAGATAGTGAAAAGCTGGCAATTTGGAAAAAATATTGCTATTCCTTTTGTCCTCATAAATGTCCTTTTGTCTCTACCGTGAAGATTTAATTACACTTTGAAGGCAGGCAATTTGAGTATTTTAATTCCTTGCAAAAAAACACAGAGAAAGATTATGGCAGATAACAGAAAACAAACCTGTTTCAAATCCTTTTAGAGTTCAAAGTGTTCATATTCACAAATTAGAAACACAAAGGGAGGCTCTTTTTAACAATGCTCTTGAATTAAATAACAGAAACACAGGAAAG
The DNA here is from genome assembly GCA_013399365.1 of Pampusana beccarii. Taxonomy (NCBI): domain Eukaryota; kingdom Metazoa; phylum Chordata; class Aves; order Columbiformes; family Columbidae; genus Pampusana; species Pampusana beccarii. The sequence continues at coordinate 208,721 of VWYH01001143.1, read as the reverse complement.
TGGAATAGTTGAATCTAGTGAAGAGCTTAAATATTTCTCGGCATTTGTATTATCATAGTTAGAAACTACAGTGAAGGATCAGAATAATTTTGTGATATTTGCTATGTAGGTATGTGATAGATTCCCCGCTACGGAAATCTCGTTACTGGGTTAAAAATAGCACTGATAATAAAACACGTTTTTATTCTTAGCTGTGATGAATATGATTTTTACAAGTATTAACTTAAACTTACAATGGAAGCAGTGTCATGTATACATGCTTGACTTAATCGTCTTGAATGCATGTGTTGTGTCCAAAATAGATGTAGAGATGTAACACAGCTCATTGGCTTGTATATTCAAACATTTCTTCTTGGTCTAGCCATTTAGAATATTTAAAATATGATTGTGGAAACAGAATTTTAAAGTGGTCTGGTGAAACTGTGGAACTAAGGCTGTGCAGCAACAACACTGTAATTACCTGTTGTATCACTTATTATGATGAAGCCTGCAACAGCAACAAAAATAAGTTAAGGAAGCTGAAGATACTACATTTTGTAATAAAACTTCTTTATATTTGAAGACAAATATATTTAGCATTGAGAACATTAAATAGTTTAAACACAATCTCGTTAGGAAAAAAGCTTGTCTCTGAATGCTAATGTGTTAGTTTCCATAGTTATATATGCATGTAGTGAAATGCAATTTAAATCACTATTCTCTGTTCTAGTCATGGGAATCAACTTTTAATTAACTTCTGAATAGCAACTCAGCTAATGGTATATCAATTTTAACATTGGCCATTACAAAACTTTACTGCACCAAAACTCATGTTATGCCATAGTCCTTTTTCTAACAGTGCTTGTATCTATACCAGACAGGTAAAAAGGTCACTAAACATTTGTCTTTTCATGGTATATGGATGTATGTTATTGCCTGGCATCCTTATAACAGATTTCTTTGCTTGTAATAATTAATCTTCATTAACTGATAAAAATTAACCGATCATCTAGCGCTCTAACTCCCAAGTAGAGGGTTACAACCAGCGTACACCCTGACACTCAGTATTTGTCAGTCTATCTACTAAGAGAGTTGGAAGCTGTAACACTATCACTAGGCTTATATGCTGGCTTTTTATTCCTTTAAGGAAATTGCTAATACTTAGTTCTCTTAGAACTGATATGTTTGATGGACATAGTACTTTAACTGTAGTTTTAACAAAATTCATTAAAGATGTTTAAGTTAGATGAAGTGGTTGTTAGCTAATGTCCAAAAATAAGCTTTGTAACATACACTTGTAGGAGGTTGACTTTTTTTAAATTTTTTTTTTTTTTTTTAATATCCCATGTAAACATGCAGTTAAAAATTGAAAGGGAAACATTAACACCACCTCCCTTCCACCTCCCCCCCAAAAAAGAAAAAGTTCAGAAGCATTGAAAGGAAGCTGGTTGTGGGGCTGGTTGGTGTGAGGGCTGGTGAAACTTTTTAAAATAGATTTTTTTACATGCAAAGATGTGTTCATGCTTGTAAAGGAATAAAATGATGTTGAATTCTTAGGCCAGCATAGCAGGAAAAGTGAAAAGCCCATTTCAACTATATGAGGATTTTTATATAGAGCAGGGGTGTCAAAATCATTTTCACTGGGGACCGCATCAGCCTCACGGTTGCCTTCAAAGGGCCAAATGTGATTTTAGAACTGTACAAATGTAGGAGTAGTTAGATTTATACAGTCCTAAAATCACATTTGGCCCTTTGAAGGCAAGCGCGAGGCTGATGCGCCCCTGGTGAAAATGAGTTTGACACCCCTGTTATAGAGTATTACCTGAAAAATGTTGTGTGCCCTCAAGAAAATCTCCATACCCCGAAGGCCATATGGTGCTGCTACTTACCAAGTCACAGCCAGGACTTGCCTATTCCTGAATACAGTAGACTATGGGGAAAGGAGTGTTAAAGCAGCAAGGACTTTAAAGTACCTTTCTTCCTTTTTAGTTCAATTTAATGATACTCATTACAGTATGATTGTAGTAGCCTCTGCTGCTTCTCTTAATTTTCTCTTTGCTAATGCTCATTTCTGTCCCCTTCAGGCCTTTCTCAAGTGTTTGCTTCCACCAAAGTACCTTTCAGAAGTGTGGTTCTTCTGCCTTAGTTTGCTCTCATTACTACTTGATGTTTCGGAAATGTGGATGTGGAAGGCACTGTCACTGGCTTTTATATTGTTGTTTTTAAGTGAGTTTCAGTCTAAATAAGCTTTTGAGTAATGCACAGATTCCCATAATCTGCAACAAAGGGATTGCTGTCAGGCCAGAGAAATACTTTATGTGAGAACAAGGTTCTACCTGCCCCCTGCAGTTTGTTATAGTAAAATAGCATCTGAGTAAGAGTGGGGTTGTGTGAGTCACTAAGTAGAATACAGTGATTCTCAGAGTGGCTAGGTAAGTAGATATGTTTTCAAACTGTAATTTTGGTGTGTACAATAAGGTGTTTTTCTTTCAGCTGTACACATTGAGAAGATAACCCTGAAAGGAGTACCAAGAAAAAGGGCTGACAAACATTTGGAGTACACATTCAAAGTAAGCGAATAACCTCCAGAATATTGAAGTAATTGTCTTCATGGTACCTGTGTCCTGTAGATGTATACAGCTTGTTTCAAATGCCTCCTCGGAAGGCAATTTTGAATTACATCAGGATCGTCAGAGATTCCTGAAATTATCTTATAATTCTCTTGGATTCTGTGTACAGATCAGGTGTTTTGTGTAATTGTGGGCATAAGGTGATAAGGTGTAAAACACCAGCAATAGCCAGGTCTGTGACATCACTTCAGGAAACCTGGCTTTTGCTAATTTGGGGTAAGCATCACAAAGAATTCTAAAACCAGTTGATTGTTTGCTCAAATGCCATAGGAGAGCAGCTCTTGTGTCTGCAGTTATATATTGCTTGGAATTATGTGGTCATCTTAAATCTCTTCTGTGAATGTTTACCATAAGAGGATGGGTCCTGTGTTTTTTGACAAAATTTAGGGTTGGTTGGTTGATTTGTTTTGCAGCTTGTTTGTTTAAGGTAAATCCAAACAACATTAAAATGTCAACGAACTCGAAGGCCTACCTAGTATAGTCTTCATATATTGTAATATCCGGAGGCAACATATAAAACAATTATGTCAGTGAATTTTAAAACAAAGCTGAAACACTGCTTCTTACTGAGTCAGTAAGTCGGTAATCTTCAGGGACTTTGTTGCATTTATTTGAAGTTGTTAATACTTTCTTTAGCCACAAATAACATGAAGGTGATATTAAAATGTGCACTCAAAATTAGCATCTTTGAAAAAGTACACCATTATCTCTGTTTTGCCTGGTATTTATTTATCTGCAACTCTTATACTGAGATTGTCAGATGTGTTGAAATGTTAAGATCACCTAACTGATATGATATTTCGAAAAAGAAACTTTTCTCATTCTCTTTTCTTTCCTTACTAGGTAACCTGGTCTGATCTTTCAGTAACATGTGTAACAAAAACACACCAGGAGCTTCAGGAATTCCTGCTAAAAGTATGTATTGAAGTATAAAAGTAGTGTTTACACATCAGGTTTATAAGTTCAGGAGTAGTCTAAGAGAGCTGTGATTTCTGGGATGCAATTAGAGAAACAAAAGTATGCTACCAGTTTTTTGTACTTCACAATTGTATTAACGATTTAAATCACTTATATTGTGGTGGAGCAGCTTGGCAGGTGAAGAAGCTCAACAGAATGTTTGGGAAGTTTCCCAGGAGGAGGTCATTTGTTTAATCTGAAATTGCTCTTATAGTTTCAACTAAACTACTATAGAACTACTAGATAAGTTTTTAGTATTCCCCACAGAGTTAGCGTATGGGTACAAGCACTGCTCATTTGCTTATTAGTGTCCCTGTTAGAATGACTTTAACAGTATAATTTGTTGTTTTTAATTAATGAGGCAGAGCCAGGAGCATATTCGTTTTTTACTGTTTTATTCTTCAGTAGAACAAAGGCAGGCATATTTACTGTTGCAAGGAGTTAAACTTGAGAAAATCTAGCAACTATTTTGGTGTGCAGTTAAAAAAAGTCGAAGTTCTCTAGGTTGCTCTCTCCCCTGCCCAAAGCAGGGAAAGCATTTGTGTGCGGAGGCCACAGGTAGACCCCATGAGCGTGATGACCTCAAACTGTGTGTTTCATTGCCAGTGTCTAATATTTTGGGTTCCACTTGTTATAAGAAATTCTATATTTAAACTCCTCACGGCTCAGGGCACTAATAAAAGATCTCTTTGGGGCATGTTTTGATAGCATCTGGTGTTCTTAACTGCAGTGTTAATTGCAAGTGTAAAGCCAGTTACTGTACAAAGGTTATTGTCTTGTTCACCATTTCCGTTATCCACATTATGTTTTCTAGTGTTGTGGAAATGAAGCAGTGAGTATTCACTGCTGCTTTAATCCAGTTGGAATATATAGTTCCAAGAGTTACCAGGGCTTGATTTGTGAGGATTTGAATTACGGGTGGCATGTCTGGTTGCACATGGGGTGTCCCACAACACAGGGTACCATACCTCCGCTCCTGAAGAGAATCTTAAAAACAGGACTGTCATATGGGATCCTGTGCAGTTCTGGGATGAGTGTTCAACTGCATGCCTCCTGTTCTCCTACCTGGCAAGTAAAGACAAACACCAGTTTCTGAAATGGACCATCTAGTACCTACTTGCTGTCAGGAGGGGTAGGAGGTGGCTTGCTACTTGAGGGAAGAGACCAACCCCCTCCATGCTACAAGCTCTTTCAAGGTAGTTGTAGAGAGTTATGAGGTCTCCCCTCAGCCTCCTTTTCTCCAGGCCACACAGCCCCAGTTCCCTCAGCCACTCCTCATCAGACTTGTGCTTCAGGCCCCTCACCAGCCTCATTGCCCTCCTCTGAACTCTCTCCAGCATCTCAATGTCTTTCTTATTATAGGGGCCCAAAACTGAACACAGGATTCAAGGTAGGGCCTCATCAGTGCCGAGTACAGTGGCACAATCACTTCTCTAGTCCTGCTGGCCACACTGTTCCTGATACAAGCCAGGGTGCTGTTGGCCTTCTTGGCCACCTGGGCACACTGCTGGCTCATGTTCACCTGGCTGTCAATCAACACCACCAGATCCCTTTCTGCCAGACAGCTTTCCAGCCACTCTTCCCCGAACCTGTAGTGCTGCCTGGGGTTGTTGTGACCCAAGTGCAGGACCTGGCACTTGCCCTTGTTAAACCTCATACAACTGGCCTCAGCCCAATGATCCAGCCGGTCCAGATCCCTCTGTATGGCCTTGCTGCCGTCCAGCAGATCAACACTCCCAGCCAGCTTGGTGTCATCTGCAAACTTACTGAGGGTGCACTCGATCCCCTCATCCCAATCATTGATAAAGAGATGGTGGCCCCAATACTGAGCCCTGGGGAACACCACTCATGACCAGCCGCCAACTGGATTTGGCTCCATTCACCACAACTCTTTGGGCCTGGCCATCCAGCCAGTTCTTTATCCATCACAAAGTTCACCCATCCACACCATGAGCTGCAGCTTCTCCAGGAGAATGCTGTGGGATACGGTGTCAAAGGCTTTACTGAAGTCTAAGTACACAACATCCACAGCCTTTCCCTCATCCACTAAGCGAGTCACCTTGTCATAGAAGGAGATCAGGTTGGTCAGGCAGGACCTGCCTTTCACAAACCCATGCTGAGTGGACCTGATCATATGGTTTTCTTATATGTGCCGTGTGATATCACTCAAGATTAGCTGCTCCACAACCTTTCCTGGCACTGATGTCCGACTGACAGGTCTGTAGTTTCCCGGATCCTCCTTCTGGCCCTTCTTGTAGATGGGTATCACATTTGCCAACTTCTAGTCAACGGAGACCTCCCCAGTTCGCCAGAACCGTTGACAAATGATGGAAAGTGGCTTGGTGATCACCTCCATCAGCTCACTCAGAACCCTTGGATAGATCCTGTCTGGCCCCATAGATTCGTGTGTGTCTAAGTGGTGTAGTAGGTCATGTAGAAGATGGCAGGACAAGAGGAAGACAACCACAGGCTGCTACGAGCTTGCTGACTTGTTCTGTGGAGAATGTTCACAGCTGAAAAAGATATTTGTGTTAGTGTGATAGGCATAAGTAGAGAAGGAAAACAGAATCGTTAAACAAAGCAGGGTAAAACTTATACATTGCTTTAAAAAGCCCCACAGAAGTACAAATGCTGTCCAGTTCATACACACTTGTGTTTTGGCTTTTTGTTATTCTTATTTCCAGTCTGCATGGCATTGTTTCCTAGGCAATTTCCTAGGAACAGAAAAGTATGGTCAAAATACTTGATAGGTTATTTTAAGGTTGTGGGTGATTGGAGTAAGGTAGCTGTAAAATTGTTTCAGAATTGCAACATCAGTGGGAAAAACTAAGGTAGCAAATGGGATAACTTAGATGCCTTATACTTAAAGAGCACTTTCTCTTATGTGATAAGCATAAAAAGTCCTTTGTATGTAGGAAATTACCACATATATGGAAGAAGTAACAACCTTGTAGTAACAGGGCTATCTCATTACCTGAAGTTAAGATAATAAGAACCTAATCTTAGGTTTGCATAGTTCTGAATCTTTAACTACAGAGGGAATCGATTTCCTTTCAATTAAAATTTTAAAGAAAAAAGGGTGTGGCTGTTTCTGGAGACAAATTTAAATACAAAACACTGGGACACAAGGTTTGTTTATCCCTGTGCTTCTGCAGTAGCTTTTTGATACCATTTGGTTGGTAATGACTAATTCTTCAGTCAGAGTTCCTCAGTAGCACCTATGAAAGCCGAAGGGGTCAGTTAAGAAAAGCTGCCTGCAGCACTTCTTTGTGGTTCTATATTTAATACGCTTCAGGTGCTACAGCACTGTACTAACCCAAGACTATCAGCACCTCGCTGTTTGGATTCCAGAAGTTCCTTTTATGTATGTTATCAAGCAATTATCTACACTGGACGTAGTGTCTCTCTATTAGTAGCACTTCATTCAGTGAAATAATTACTTTGTGCTTTGCTGTTGTACCACTAGCAGGACGTATAATCCAGCTGGCACTCTGGGTTGGGTGTATTCCAGATACGCAAGAGAAGGATGCTTCTCTACTGTAAATTACTGAGTGTGGTTAATCATAACTGATGGCAGATGTTAATCAGATTAGCAATAGCTTTTAACTTCAGGAAAAAAACGTTTTTGCTATGGCGGTTTACTTTTAATTGCCCCCAAATTAGGAGTTGGGGCATTTTGTGGTTTGATTTTGTAGTTTCGTTTGTTTGGGTTTGTGTGGGGTTTTTTTAATTATTATTATTAAGAAATTTTATCAGCTTTCATGTACTTAAGTACATTATTTTGGAAGTGGTAAATGTCAAAAATCTTTGTTCTATGGAATAGTTTTCATTTAAAGTAGACGTGGTCTTTAGTAGCAAGAATTTTGCCTTCTGAACTAGAACGTTAGAAGACCTGTTTTTGTAATACTGGCATTGGAAACAGTTATGAATTTTCATAAGAAATTTCAGCATTAATAGTAACCAGAGAAGGACTTGCTATTGATTAATTTCAGTATTGCCCACTTCAGTCTAGTGTATTATATAACTTCAACAATCTCCTTTCTACTCTTGTTTCTGTAACATAATTTAATCTAGCGAAGTGATGATAGTGAGTACAGTGCATTCAGTCCTCCCTGGTAATTTTTTATGTTACTTTTAGACTTACTCTCTGAGTATGAAAGATTTAAAGAAATAAATCGAAAAAGGCTGTAAATTACTCTGGAAAATAACATAGTATTGATACATTTCTGAATGTCGTTCTTTCAAATACAGCTTTAAAGCTTCTTACCTCTGGATTTGGTGTGAGGCTTTACACCAAAGTGTTTCTCTAGCAGAACTAAATTATGGTTATTTGTTGTACCTTTAGCCTGTAAATTACCTTACTTAAACTGGAACAACAGAGTTTCTTGTTGATACCAAAAGGTATAAAGACTGATGGTGAACAAATATAGTACTTAAAGTGTCAACTATTCATTTTTTAACATTAACCTTTTTCTCAGCTCCCAAAGGAACTGTCTTCTGAAGCGTTTGACAAGACTATTTTAAGAGCACTAAATCAGGGTTTTCAGAAGAGGGAAGAACGAAGGCATGCTGATCTTGAGCCCATAATCAGGTAAATATTTTAGTAAATGAAAAACTAGATCACGTTTAGGGACAGTGGAAATTCTGCTGTCTAAACGTAACTTCTGAAGAAAATAGGAAGGCAATGATGAAACAGATACCCGTAACTCTTTTGTTTCCTTTAAATTGAGACTCTTATTAAATTTCAATGGATATCTTATTTAGAAGTAATCATACAGTTATGAAAATATTTTTCCTGAGCAACATTATACGGCAATGATTGTCACTTCAGTGAGGGTCTTGCCTCACTTACACAAGGGTATATTTAGAAGTATTAGAAACAGTAACTCAAAGCACCTGTGTTCTAATTTTATGACATAATAGAATCAAAGAGCAGAATTTGGGACAGAATGAACAGTAATAGTGAAGCATGTATGTAAAATTAAATGTAGCTCACACATCTGTAAGAAAATGGCCCATACCTCATAACCTTCTATGTAGCAGTGAGAGTGTTTGCTGGGGTGTGGGACTTGTTGGTCAAATCCTGTAACTCAGAACAGCAATATGAATTTGGGTGAGCCTCCCTGTTCTGTTTGTTTGTTACAGATATCTTGTTATGTTTATTCTTTGCTGTCCGGGTTTTTCAACCTTGTTCAAAACAAGTTATTCATCAAGTTAGACAGTGTCTCTTGAGTTAGGGTACTTGACATTCAAATACTGACATTATAGGTGAATTCAACTTTGTATTTAACCAAATAATCATATTTAAGGAACAGGCATGTTGTTTTGGGAAATTAAATGTTAAAATATAAAGTGCAGTGCTTTTTTGACTGAGTCCAAACTCTTCTTTGATAAAATGTCATAAGTGTGTAAAATGTTTGAATTGGGATGGCTCAAAAGCATATGCCTTTCACATTAAAGAAAATTCATTGTACCAATTTCTTGTATTGGCTGTACTCTGACCTTACACTAGAACTGAACAACAAAGTTCTGAAGTAGCATTTAACATTTTTTATGCTGAACATGCAAGTTCAAGTGTTTGGATTTCTTAAGAGCTGCCTATTTTGCTCTTAAACGGTACTGTAGTAAATTTTTGTGTTCTTCCTATGGAATATTACTTACAGTTTAACCATCTCTCACTTAAATTGCAGGCAGCTATTTTCAAATACATCGCAAGCTTTTCTGCAGAATCAGAGAGTATACAACTTCTTCCAATCAATTTCATCAGAATCTTTGCACACTCACAGTAAGAAATATCCTAGTACTGTTTTATATATCAAAAAGTCTATAAAAAGCTATTCTTCCTGTCATGACTAATTATGTTTTCGTAATTATGTGGTTGTGTTACATTGTGTTCCACTGGTCCTATTTGATCTCCGTGCCAATGAATAGCTGCTTCAGCTCATGCTTTGGACAGTGGGAACGTGCAATGTAGCATCAGCTTGTGTTCTTTTCTTTCTTTCTTCTCCTCTGTACCATCATGCTATTAAAATAGGTAATTATTAACTGAGTATGTGCAACAGTTTGAGACCTTTTCCTTTTAGGAAACCTTAAGTTTTGGAACAAAAAACTTGAGCTGACCCAAAAAATCCCGTCTGTTTTTATTTATTTGTTTGTATGTTTGTTTATTTTGTAGATGAAGCATTTGCCTTGATATTTAGACTTCACATTCATTTTGGATTAACACTGCCTAAGTAGTAGGATGCCCCTAGTATTAGAACATACAGAGTCTTGTTCAGAGTATTTGCATTGCAGAGATTTCTTTGGTGAACCCTCTTGCCTACTTGCGTATTACAAATTGTTTGTGCAACTTAAGTCTAGCTTCTCTGTATGGATGCCTTAGGATGTGGTCTTTGTTTCTGTTGAAATCTTTCTTCTTCCAGTGCATTCTACTATGACAGTTAAGGCACTAACTGTGAGGCCATTGCCTCAGAAATCGCAGGTCTTAGTCAGGAATTGAATAAGTTGGAGTTTTCAGACTGCTTATATGCGCTTGGAAGAAAATAGAGGAATGACAGCTGACTTTAAGTTGAAATTATGTGTGTGACAAATGTATTCATTCTGTTATCAGATAGAGGCCTTGTGATTAGGGTAGAAGCTGTAGATCATGTGGTTTTTTTAAATTTTTTTTTTTAGTAACACTTAAGACATTCTTACATGGCAGTTTCATGAAAAAGTTAAGCTGATGAGGTTCAGGATGGTTGCAAAACTGTTTGGAATTTACTGCTGTGAAAATTCTGACAACTTTTGTTTTACTGCAAGGGAAGGAAAGAGTTCCCAAAGTCCAGAAAGATTCACAGTAATGATAGGCACACTGCACAAGGTATGCATATTTTAGTCTGTAGATTACACCTAATTGGGAAAAACTTGGAAATGCATTCTTTTACATTATTATAATTTGAAAAGGGATGGAAGGAGCCAGTGCTGAGTTCCGTCAGGATAGACTTGACTGCATCAGTGCAGAAGTGATCTGTGGGGTAGGTGGATTAGAAGGGTAAAACACCAAATATCAATTCTGTAGGAAGTCTTACAGACTACAGCGTGATCATAAATAATTTGTATAATAATAAATAAATAAATAAATTGGTATGTGAAAGTTCATGAGAATTTGTCGGATCTAGAATGCATGACAGATGGGATGAGGAACTTAATTGCATAGCAGAGAGGAGGAAAAACTCCAATGAAAGATGACTTAATTCTTCAAATACCAAAGAGTCATAATGTAAAGAGGATGATCTGTTCTCTCTGATGGATAAGGAAAAAAGCACTGGGCTTAACTTGCTATGAGGAAGATTAGGACCAGGGGCAGACAAGAATCTGGTGATTACCTGCCAAGTCCAAAGCAGCGAGGCAGGTCTGAGACGAAGGCAGAAAAATAAGTCAGTAGGTCAGGGTTGAGAACAGGATCAGCGAGGTACGTGGCCAGGCACAGGCATGGCTGCAGTGCACCCCAGGCAAGGGCCTGAGCTCAAATGCAGCTCCCCAGCCAAAGGATGGGGGTCCTAGATGAGGTCTCTCCCAACAGCCTCACCCAAAATTGCAAAACTGCACTGTGTCAGATTGGTTCTTGAGCACAGGCTGTTAAAGTACTTGGGAGGGCCCGGGGAGAGGTTGCAAAGCTCACTGGTGTGGTTCAGGGCCCTGATATTGAGTTTGATATTAAACAATGTTTGGTGAGGACAATAGTGCAAAAAGTTTGAGCATAGGTGGTTTTCTTTTGAGAAGGGGGACTGGATGACTTGTCTGGGGTAGCTCAAAAGCTCATTTCCTATGGTGCAGGCTAATAGAAGCTGTACTAAGACAAAGGTAGTCACCCTGCTCATTGCCAAAATCACCACAATTAAACAGCTCATGAGGTTTTTATTGGTGGTCTCTGTTTTTCTAGGTTTCCTGTTCGGGATTCCTGAAATCCTCCTAATACTTGCCATTGCAACTTAGCGCGTGGTGGAAGCGTCTCTCTTAAGAAAATCCCATCATAGTTCTTAAATTGCATGTGCAGAATTAATTGACAGGCAAAGCAGTTGTGGCTTAGGTTGGTCTTCAGTCACTATTTAGAGTTGGGGGTAAAAATATCTCTTCGCAGAAAAACAAAAATGTTCATTCTGAAGGACTTGAATACTATAGGTATGGTTTTAGTAAAACTTGTATGGAAATAAATTCTATGTTCAGTGAAAGGTCTTTATACTTTAAATAATAGTTTGGATCTCACACTGAATAGTATATTCTGTAAGCGTAATTATGCCGCCATGGTTCCATTAAGGAGGAAATCAATTAGCTCTCCTCTGATTCATAATGTCAGTTATTTTAAACAGTTTTTCAGACTGGAGTAGACATTTGATTCCATCAGACGTTATTAGAGCTTGATCTCTGGGGCCTTAGTATGTTCGATGCAGACAATATTCAGAAGGATCTTCCTATCGATGTTTCAAGCTCCTAAGCAACAGTTTTCAGATGTTTACCTGCACTAACTTGGAACTTTTTGAGAGGGAAAGAGTAGACTCCTAGAGTTAGATTTATTACCAAACCTAGTCCTTTTTCAGAGCATGGCAGTGGTATTTTTGCAACAAACCTGCAAATCTTATTGCCCCTTCTTTTTCCCATCCTATTTGGCATAATAAGGCAAAAAATGTGCATGAAGACTGTGTTAAAGGCGCTAGAAGACTTTAGCCCAAATTGAGTCTCCTTTGGCAGGTGGATGATTTGACAATGGAGGAGTGTAAATTGTTTCAGAAGAATTCTAGTAATTATAATTGTTTTCCACCCGTTACCTGCTGTAACACGAAAAATATTATTAAAAAATCTAAAGGACAGGATAATAGGAATATTTCTAAAACTATAATCACAATCCCAGCCTTTTGAAATTGCACCATAGCTTTTTTGTGCACTCTTCAAAGTAAAAGTATCTCCATAGAGTGTTTACTCTTAGAGACGTCCTGCTTTGAAGGAGACAGTGTTCAAATTACTGCCACATGCAAACCAGTAATTTAGTCTTCCATTTCCCTAGCTTCCAGTTTAGTGCAAGCATTCAGGAACTGTCTAGTTGTTCAAGATCTATAAAGTTACTACGTGAACTTTATTCTCTGCAGGTAACTTACAACCCTCTTTGAAGACGGTTAAGGCACCAGAACACTTCAAGGAGGACAGTTCAGAAGCTTCAAGTCAGGAGGAAGGTAGTTGTGTACTCAAAGGTGGTTCTTCTGTGAGAAATGTTGCCACACTCAATTCTGGAAATCATGCAGTTGACTGATTTCTTCATTGGTACAAAGCTGAGAGATTTGAATGAAATGTGCTATGTAAATGAAGATTTTTTTGTATACTGTCAGCGGTTTTCTTAGGGAATTGCTATATAATCCAAGGAGTGGGAGTGTTCGTAGACAGCTCAGAGGTAGAAGTTCACAGCTGTGTTGAGCAACCAGGAAGATATACTTTACAATTTACTTGAGCCAAGATTGTTTGTAGCTTTTCATGTCTTTACCTGTTCTTCAGTCACCAGGGTTAGAAGTTGACTGCTACATTTCAAGAGTTGCAGGCTGGTTTTTTGCCAAATTTGTCTGGCTTTTAAGTTTTACATAGAAAGGATGTTCAAGTTTTCATATTCTTAACCAATGTTGCTTTTGCACTCTGGACTATTAATAAGGACTCTTCATTGTTTGGGACTGTAGTGAGTATTGATGACAGTCTGAAAGCTGTTTCTTCCTAATACCTCAAAAACAGTTCACATGTGGAAGCATCAGCCTAGTCACTGGTCAGTAATTTCATTCTGAAAGGAATGGCAAGCCAGTTTTGCTTTGTTTTCAGTAGCAAATGAGTATACTCTTCTGGTAGGTGGAAAGGATGAGAAATGGGGACTGATAGGTGAACATGGACCACTGAACACTTAGACTAGCTTTCACAGAATGACACCACCTTTATCCTGTTACGCCTTAATAACTAATAAGAAGCTTGTGGTTGGTCTTATGTGCAATCAGTAATCCAAATATGAAGTTCAGACAGCTTTTTCTTATTTAAAAAAATTATTACCGTATTCTTCTTTAGAGTTCAAAATGCACCAAGTAAATTTACAATATATGTGGAAATTGCTCAAATAGTGTTTTATATACTGTCTTTAAAAAAATCTGTTCACCTGGTGAGATTACAGATGCATTTCGCCTTTTTTGCCATTTTAGTGAAGTGCTACCAGAAGTTTAAAAATTGTGATTTTTTTTTTTTTTTTTTTTTTTTTTAAATAATAATTTAGGCATGTGTAGCACTGAAAGGAGTTCAGGCAAAATGATAACTACCAAGAAGGCCAAAGCCATCAACAGTTGGAATTAAGAGAAGTCACTTTTGTTAAAATTTAACAGTTCCCTTAAAGAAAAAGACAGACTATGTCTCTAAAGTTCTTGTTTCTTGTTTGAGGCAGTAGCTCTTTTTACGTCAAATGTAATTTGTAAAGCTTTACTTGGGTAGTGAATTTTGAGGTTCGGAATGCAATACTTCTTTGTAAGACTTGTCTTTATTTGCAGAATGTGTGACATAGTTTTGAGATTAATTGTAGCAGTTCAGAAAAAAAAATATGAAATTCTGTACTTTTCTGACTGAATCCTTTTTTCTTTCGTCATCCTTTCGTACTGGCTGATATTTGGTCATGCATTTAGCCCTTATGGTTAAATATAGAGGTGAGCGAACAAAGACAGTTGTTATAGTTCCTGTTTTTGTGTTTCATTCTTCTGTCAAATGGACAGTAAAGAGTCTTGATTATACTGTCTGTATAAACTGATCTGTCCTCTATGCAACACCTGTTAATTTCAGCTCTGTAAATTAAGCCTAGCCTATTTAACAGAGTTGTCTTCTGCTAAGTGTCTGGTAGTGCTGCAAAGATTAATTTGTTGGATTGATCTAAAAGAGGAAATAGGAATTGCTATTGAAATTGTGCTTTGTTGATTTTTTTTTTCCAGATGTAATGCAACACACAGCAGTTCACAAGAAACATAATGGAAAAAGTCCTGTTGCCAAGTAGGTACTAGGATATAATGTGACGATGCTACATTTCTGAACCTCATTTTTTAGTGCTTTGAGAGTATGTGTTTCCTTCTAGATGAAAGCTTGTTTGGGGGGTTCCTGTTTGGTTGGAGTGGGGTGTTCTTGTCTTGATTTCTGTTGTTTGAGAGGGTGTTATTAACTTAAATCTGTATGTGAAAAATATTTCGAAAGATCCTATTTCTAAATCTATAGGCCCAGGTCATTTGGAACTCTCTTCTTCCCCAAATTTTGTGAATCTTCACTACTCAAGTTGATTTTTTTGTGTTTATAAGCTAAATAATGTAAGTTCCTATGCGTACACTGAAAATTTCTAGTGCTGTTCATTTTAAGCTTTTCTTCAGTGGCTTCAAAGATGACCTTACAGGAGAAGGTAGTCCATTCTTTCCCTTTCTTAGTGGCAGAAGCATGTATACCTTGCTGGTTTGTGTCCATTGTAAGTCAAAGTGCTTCTTAACCGTATTAAAATAGTTTATGTATGCTTTCAGATGTGAACTACGTCATATAAATTCACCCATTAATGTATTTTGACCAGAAGCTTTGGATATATTTGCACATAGTTCTGTGATTACAGAACTATATTGAGAAAAAAAATGATACAAAATGTATTGTGGTTTGCAGGTTTGTTCTGTGTCATTTTATCTGTGAAATGCATTTATCTCGGCAGTGGGAGGGAATTACCTGTAATTACAATAATTAGAATATAACCATAGCATAAACCAATGTTGATTAAGGTTCACAGATTTTTAACAGACAAGACTCTTGTGAAATTACCGATTTGACAACTTAGTAATTTGTTTCTATTTTTTAACCCTCCTACAATCTCAACTTAGATATCTTCAAGAAGAGAGTGTCATCTTGCCAAAATCTCTGATTATACTTACAGCCTACTATGAAGTCGTAAAAGCAGGATCCAAACTTAGTAGCATATAGTTACTAATTAAAAAAAAAAAGTCATTTTCTTATTCATTGTATAATTAAAGTATACGAAAGCTGGCTGTAATTTAGGATGTATCTTTCAGGTAGGAAAGACAGGGACAGGCCTTTCCACAAACTTCTGTGGTAGAAACTCCTTTTGCTAGCTGTTCATTTTCTGTTTGTTGAAGAGGGGAAAATGTGTTTACTACTTGGCCGCTAGAGGTCTTTTAGTCCTCTCCTGTTTGCATTATGTCTGTCTTCTTAAAATCTGTTCCTGATATTTATAGGTTCTAAAGAAATGGCACTGAGTAACGCTTTTAAGTATGTATAAATCTGTCTAGAGTCAAGAGCAGTTCATCTCAAATAACATTGGTACATTTCAGAAAGATTTGTATATTACATCTGTCTACGTTTTGTTTTTATTCAGTATGGCAGCCTTACTCTTGAAAAGGTCCAAAAATTTACTGGTAGGAATGAGATCCGACATACGAAATAAAAAAATCCAGCAGTATCACAGCTTCCATGAAATGACTGCAAATTTGGCGGCGTATCACTTAACTCCATTTGGCAGAAGTTTCTAAAGTGACCGTGCTTACATCTTTGCAGTTATGGGCTCATGTCTGTATTTGGGACCTTCTTGGGTTCTCACAATTTTCTTGAACTATTTCTTTAATATTCTATGGTAATATTCTGTTGTACATCTTTTAAGTAGTTTGAGCACTTATTTCCAGAGGTTTTTGGTAAGTCGCTACTGGAACTTCAGCATTTCTGCCATCATGGGAACTGAGTAACATTTCATACTGCAGTAACCTTCATGAAGCGGCTTGCCAACAGTCCTGAAGTGTTTCAATTATCAGCATAAGTATTTTGATGAGAATTTAAAAGTAGCAGCTCCTTTTCTTTTTTTGTACATTTTTGTTTTGCTTTGGCATCCAGTCAGCAGAATTACATGCCTTTGTATGACAGATGAAAAGTCTTGGGGTCCATGTGCCCTACTGACTCTGTCAGAATCCTGACTCTTTTTCCAGCAGTCTTTGTGGACCATTGGTCTCAGCCCTAGTTAAATATTGCTATTGACCAGCTGCTGCTAAGAGAAGCCTCAGTGGAAGTGGTTTTATATATACATATATATACATACATATATATATATATATGCCAAATGTAACTCCCCTTTCCCAGCACTACTCAAAACTAAAGATCCTGAAGGTAAAAGTATAAAGTAGGATGTCTATTTTGAAATTCAAACAAGCACAGATGCAGTATGATCTGTAAGTAGCCATGCGTTCCTTTTCTTAAATGTCTCATGAATTCTGAAACAGGGATTACTAAGTAATTCCAGCTTTTTCATTAACAATAAGGAAGAAAGAAGGTGAATTCAGAATACATTTCTATCTGGAAAATTTCCCCACATCTGGCATGAAAAAAGCAAACAAAAAGACTTAGTGTGCAGAAATATCCATGGAAACTCTTCTCTCAAGTACTGTTTTCTACAAATTCTGTTGTTCTGAATTTTGCGTCGAATTGTAGTAGACAAATGAAAAAGGAACTCCAATTATGTTCAGATCAGTGGTATAACTTTAGAGCACAAGAATTCCTGTGACTTACATCTTTTAAATCTCTTGAGAATTTCTAGGGTTTTCTGAAAGCAAAATACCACGTTTTCCCAACATGATGCAAAAATGTTCTGTTGGTAGGAAGAAGCTTGCAGGTTTGTTCACATTGGCATAACTTGTTTTTTCCTTTCAGCAGCACTAGCAGTGCAAAATGTTCTTCACTGGATAGCCTTAACATACAGCACTCGGAGCAAAATGGGGTCATAGACTGGAGAAGAAAAAGCTGTATTGTCCAGCAGCACCCAGAGCACTGTACAAACCTACTTGACCAGGTATGTTGCTGTTTTTTCCTTAAAGCAATGTTCTGTGACACTTGAGAAGACTTGTCCACTACATATGGTTAGATTTAGCTTTAAAAGATGAAGAGCCCTGCTAAAATTCTACAAATAAGGGTCAAAGCTCAAGCTGCCACTGACTTACCTTACTTAGAAAACCCCTCATAATTACTTACAACTGTCTCATAAAGTTGTGTATTTTGTTTATGAATTTCTAAATAAAATTTCCCAGTAGGATATAAGTAATCAGAAAAGTCTAGTGTTCTTTTCTAATCAGACACTTTCGTGTTACTGTAACATTGTCATCAGATAGAATTTGATAATGCCTGGGGAATTTCTGTGTTATTGCAAGGAACAAACTAGAAGCTGTATTAATAACCAAACCATATTAATGATACAGTAGGCACAACAGATTTAACATGTTCTTTCTATCTTACCTGCATTATCAAGTAACTTAAATATTAATCTCTGTTGAAAAATGGAATAGCTAGGCGCATATACACTTTTCATGAGATTTCTGTCACTTCAGTGGTGAATTTTGGTGTGAGTACAGCTGAGAATAACTATTTATAAATAAAATCACTGTTTCCTCACTGCTACATCTGAAAAACCTTGACTGCTTGAGTTGCTTAATATTACTCATATTCTACATGCCGAATTTGACTATTGATTATTATGTGGGGAATAACAAGCCAAACAAAAACAGTTTCCTTATTTCACAAAGCAGGGTAATTAATCAAGATTTACTTCTGAAGGTGAAATGGTAGACTGCATCAAAGCTTGAAATAATGCAAGCTTGAGGCAAGAAAAACATTAATATACTAAAGCAGAGAAAAAGCTACTTGCTATTTAAAGGATGTCCAAATACAGCATAATTGGACAGAGATTATTTCTGAGTTTTCATAAGTTTTACTCCTTTGTTAAATATGAGATATTACTAGCAACTAGTAATAGCATCTGCGTAATTCTTTAAGTATACTATGATTTTTCTTCTGTGCTTCTACGTTGTATTCTAGAGTTTAGATTAGCAGCAACCTGCAGTTCAGGGCTGGGTACCTGCTTTGTCACTGTATAAAAATAATTTGCCACATGTACTTCCCACCCTCCAACCATCAGATAATTCAATTGAAAACAATTCTGTAGCCCCTTAAGGCTTGTGATTAGTCTTTTTAGTGGGTATGTAATGAAACACTTCTTTTTTTTTTTATCCTCAAGAGAAAAGACAGCATGCAAACAAGAATTTGAATGGTATCTTTAGAATATTTGCAAGTAGTCATTTTCTGAGTATTTTGCTGATAATGGGGTAAATGCAAGGCCTG
Organism: Pampusana beccarii; assembly: GCA_013399365.1. Lineage (NCBI taxonomy): Eukaryota > Metazoa > Chordata > Aves > Columbiformes > Columbidae > Pampusana > Pampusana beccarii. Next base: position 189,972 of record VWYH01001143.1, on the reverse strand, counting down.
GATGCACCACACAAGTAGTTGTGTGTGTGGTTGTAGCACCATGAGCGCACTGGTCTTAGACTCATGGACCTGTCAGTCTAGAAGGAGTTTTGTTGTTGTTTTTTGGTGAAACAAATTCTGTTGTTTGACTAGTGTCTTTGTATTTTTTGGCTAGCATACAGCGGAAAAACGAAGTCTGTCTGCAGTAAGCAAGAAGAAAGGAAAGCCACAGCTGGAAAAGTAGGTTTCCAATGTAACCAGTAATCCAGAAATGAAGTTCAATGCATTTAATCTGATAAAGAGGGTCTATGATCAGTTTGGGGCTTTGTTTTGTTATTGTGGAACAAGAGCTGGCATAGTGTGAAGCCAGTCTACATAAAAATCTTACTTTATCTTCTGAAAAGAGGTAACTTGAAAAATAGAATGTAATTGTATGCATTCATTTCTCAAAATATCAGTTGTCATTTTGCAAAAAGATGGAAGAGCAGAAGTAGGTTACAGGCATGAGCTTTCAAAGATGGCTTCAGAATCAGCTGCACCATTTCTTTTGTGTGTGTGTTTTCTCTTGTAGATCTTCATTCATCGTGTTCAGTAACACTGCTTGCAGTTTAGTACCTTTACCTAGTTGCTTATTGTCTATATTTGTTGTTATAGCTATTAAATATAAATTTCTAGCCTGGAGTCACTGCCTTTGTTCGTAGTGGCATTATATGTTCATTCATGGTTGGTTATTTGTGCGCATGCATTTGGGAAAAGAAAAAAAACCCCAAACCAAAACACACATAAAAATGCAAAAAACCACCACCAACATGAAAATTATTTACACAGAGAGAAAACAAAGAAAACTGACTGCCGGTTGAATACCAGGACTAATGGAGTTAGAGTTGCAACGTCACAGCACATCCATACAGGGACAGCAAAAGGTAAGAAGTTTTTTCCCAAGCTGTTTGTAAGGAACAGAATGTCCACCTTTGCTGCTTTATTCATTGGTCTGAAGTAAAGGGGAAATTACAAGTCTGAAATCTGTTTTGGTGCCAGTCAGCACGTTGGCTGTCTAGTCTGGGCTTTGCCTGGCTGTACAGAACGTGCTAGGTTCAGTCTTTCGTATGCAATTGCTTAGGGTAAGTCTTTGTTCTTGCATAACTGGAAAAATCCTAGTGAAGTCTCTGTAAGTTGCCTTATGTAGAGTAGTAGTTGCAAAACAGTTAATGTTGGGCTACTTCTGTATGAAATTTAGTGGCCCAAGCATGTGGAGGTCCAGCATCTTGTCATTAGTGTTCTCTTTGCAGCACATTAGTGTCTTCAGCTGTTGTGGAATGGCCATGAGGAACCTGTGTAAAAACCCTCTGGTGCAAACCATTGATGAACTGTAGTTTATATTTGTCTTCCTTTAATAAATTGAGTCTCCAAGCTTTATCACAAATTTCTGAAGGGCTGTGTTACCCATTAACTTTGCCATCTTGATGTTTTCTAAGCTCCCAATATCAATAGCAGCTTTGCCTCTTTTATACTTAGTTCTCATGACAGAAAGTTGACAAAAAATTTGCCTTTTTCTACACCACCTAATTGGCATAAGTGTTGTAAGGACTCCTAAGAAGTGCCTTGTCTTGCTCTTGCTTCCACTTGGGGTACAGTCTTGATTAAGCTTTCATCCTTCTCACTGCTGCATACTTTTGAGAGTTCCAGGTGGATCTTATTCTGAGTTATTGTCATCTGTTTTATGGGCAGGGTTTTTTACCTTCTACAAACAGTATTTGACTAAAACTTTAGGAATTCACAGTTCACAAACTTTGCAAAACCAGGACAATTCTAGAAAATTAGAGTTACGGGCTGTACAAGCAGAAAAGATAACCTACAGGACAGCTTTCCCACAGATTGACTACTCTTCTTGTTGTCAGGCAAAACACACCTAGCTTTTATGAACTAAAAATAACTTTGGGAGGTGGTGCAATTTTGTGTGACACAGTGCAAAGTTAAATAGGGAATGCTTTGCCTTAGGAGTTTTATCTGCTCACTACCCACTATTCTACAGATGTGAAATTGCTCATGTGATACTGTTGGCCAGTGAAGGCCACTCCAAGAAGAAACTGCGAGCTACAGAGACTGGAAGCAATTAAGTCCTGCTCAGAGATGAGCTTTCTACCTGTGTGCTTGTGTACAAACATCAAAATGACTTTTGAGATACCCTGGTGGAGGCAGAGTCTAAAAAAAAAAAATTCATGTTGCAGTTTGAATCTCTACCTATCTTTATATAATCCAGGCTTGGTTTGGAATGCTCTGAGTCAGTAACTCTTAATTGCATCATTTTTTCTTCCATTTTTTCCTTCCTATTTTTAGTTATTCTGAGTCATCAATTATTTACACTTTTGAAGACCTGATACTTTGTGACTAGCACTGTAGACTGTTGCTTTCGGTGCTGTGAGGTTGACACTGCTGTTCCAGGTTATATTTGATATTCAAAACACCCATTCAAATAATTTGACCGATTACAGATTTAATCCAAGAAATTATTTCAAAAATTGAAGCATTAAGGCAGCTTTTTGGTGGCTTGTCCCAACCTGTTATACTTGCAATGGCAATAATAAATGAATTAATCATTTATAAATAACATAATAATTTATTAGAATTAGTAAAATTAACAATAGTGTTACAGTTTTTATCCTGGAGTTTTGCCAACCGAGGTTCTGGGGGTTAGTGTTCCCTTGAAGCTAGTGCCTGGCATATATTTTGAGAGAGGGAGCATCTGTCTTGCTCCTTCACCTCTGAGGCTGAACTTGAAAGCCAGAGCATATCATCTATGAACTTGAATTCACTAATAGGATCTAACCTGCCCTGAAATCAGGTTTCCAGAAAATTAGTTTCCCCTGATCCTATTCAGAATTTAGAAAACAATTTTACACTTTTTTAGTTCACCTATTTTTCCTTAAACAAACTTTGTCAATACGCTTTGTTTAAGGCCTGTTTTGGAAGATTTAATTGTAAAAAGGTGTATTATTTTTATGTTGCCCACTGAGTTAGCTTTCTGCCTTTGCTACTGTGACCAAGGAGTATTGAACTTCTTTGAATGGAAATGTTTGATCACTACCACTTAGAGGAAATCACTATTGTAGTATGATTTGGTATAAGCATCACAAAATTTATTAAGGGATGATCATTCTTTTCGCTACTTTGCATAAATACAAATTTTCACTGTCACCATCTTTAAGACCAAGGATTGAATCATCACAAATTTAGGGACAAGACCAGTCCTGAATGCTGGGAGTGAGAATGTTGGGAATACACGGGACAGATGCAATCAAGTAGGAACACACAACAATCTAAACTGCTGTGAGATGTGAGCAAACTAAAATAACCTCACTTCCATATACTGAGTTTAAAAATAAAAATGCCAACTTTTATTTGTAGATCTGAATTTGGACGCTGGATCTGGTCATGATACATGTGGAGAAACATCTTCTGAAAGTTACAGTTCTCCTTCTAGTCCACGACATGATGGGAGGGAAAGCTTTGATAGCGAAGAAGATAAAGACAGAGGTTGTATTTATGGAGAATGTGCATGAACTGCTTTATTTCTAGAGTAATTTCTTTCTTGTATTAATTTTAATTAGTTTCTCAGTTTTGTTAGCTGCTTTTATTTCTGAACTAGCCACAGAACATGTTTTCCTGTGTGGGTTTCATGACTGGACAATGCGAAGGCTTCTAGCAAATAGCAGGAGAGTTTGAATTCCACTGAGTTTTAAATTACTATATACATGTAGTAATTTTCTGACCTCAGTGGCACAGCTCTTTTGAGAAATTTCAGCAGTACGGTAATGGAAAAAACTTTGGCACAGCGGGACTAGTTTTATATCGAGTTACGTGTGGCGTGTCTCAGAGGTCCTTGTTTTTTCTATTGATAGTTTAATTTGCCGCTCCTTCCAAATTTCAGTAAACTGTGTTAATGTCTTTCTAGCTAGAGGCAAGTTCTTGACTCAGTCTGTGTCTCAGTCTTTGCATTTGCAGAAATACGCAAATCAAATACACAGTAGCTAGCTGGGCAGTTTGGTGTAGGTAACGGATGGAGATTGACCTAGCTTGATTTGGATGAATGAAAATAACCTCAAAATTATTCTAACTTGGGAAGACATAACTGTCATTTGTGTCATCAAACTTAGGAAGCTTTATATGGGTAAATGAGTCCAGGGCATGGCTCTATATTGCTTCAGATTCGTTCTTCTGACTGGCGAATGCTGTTGTCTCCACAGATACAGACAGCAATTCTGAGGACTCTGGGAATCAAAATACAACCAGGTTTACAGGCTACAGTGCTGTCGGGTCATCAAATCTGAACAAATCATCTGCTCAGATCTCGTCAGTGAACAGTGAAAACGGAAGCCTTTCAGAAGATCCTTTGAATGCAAAGTTTCAACACATTTCTTTCATGCCTGCCTTACACTGTGTGATGCACAGCGCTTCCCAAAAGCCTGAAGCAGTTGTCCCGCCACCCATATCTGCAGATGGTAAAACAATGGGGATGCTGGTTACCACGCCTGTTGCTGTCTCGCCTGTGAGAGAGTCTGCAAATTCACCTCCTGGCGGAATGGGCCCGGTGACCTCCGGTGAACCCGAGAAACGCCTTGAGCTGATGGCTTCGCCTTTGCCGGTCCCATCCACGTTATTTCCACATTCTGTCCAGCCTGGTAGCCCTGCTTTGCATTTGGCAATACACAGATTGAAAATGCCCTCTGCGCAGGGGTCATCGGAAAGTTGCACAGTTAATGGACCGCAGCAGCCGGCAGGAAACTTAAGTATTGGATCACCAAATACTGCCTTTATCCCAGTCCACAATCCAGGTAGTTTCCCAGGATCCCCAGTTCCTACTACAGATCCCATCACAAAGCCCGCATCCCAGGTGGTAGGACTGACTCAAATGGTGCCTCACATTGAGGGAAACCCAGGAGCAATCCCTCAGCCTACCAATCTAAAGGTAGTTCTTCCAGCAGCTGGTCTCTCCACAGCAGCACCGCCACCTCCACCAGCTTCGTTCGCTTTGCCAGGCAGTCCTCACGCTACCAGTGTGTTGCCCAACCAGAACACAAACGTGCTGAACACTGTAGCGACTTCCTCACCGCCTCAGTCGGCTGGTTTAGGTGTTGGTCAGGTCCAGTCCACTGTTCCTCCCGCGATACCTACACACACGCCAGGCCCTGCCCCTAGCCCGAGCCCCGCTTTAACACACAGCACTGCACAGAGCGACAGCACATCCTACATAAACGCTGTTGGAAATAATAACACTAACGGGACAATGTTACCTCCGCAGCAGTTGGCCTCTGGTCCTTGCGGTTCTTGCGGACGTAGGTGTAGCTGTGGGACCAACGGAAGCCTTCAGATTAATAGCTATTTTTATCATAACCCGCTTCATGGACAAGTCTACAGAGTTCCATCTTTCTTCACTCTGCCATCGCTTTGCAATGGCAGCTACCTCAATCAAGCACATCAAAGCAATGGAACACAACTTCCTTTCTTCCTGCCTCAGTCTCCATATGCAAACGGGCTTATGCATGACCCAGTGATGGGGAGCCAAGCCAACTATGGTATGCAGCAGATGGCAGGATTTGGGAGGTTCTATCCTGTATATCCAGCACCTAACGTAGTTGCCAACACAAATGGGTCGGGACCCAAGAAGAACGGGAACGTTTCGTGTTACAATTGTGGTGTAAGTGGACACTATGCGCAGGACTGTAAGCAGTCATCCATGGAGGCCAGTCAACAAGGTAATCATGATAACTCCCAGCGGACTTGCTTTTGAGTTTAGACGTTTTCTCTTTACCTTTCTGAATGTGCTGTTTCTGGTCTTGCAGAAAGGTGTGCGTGCGTGTGTATGTTTTGTGTAAATGGTTGTGCACTAGTGACCTGCTCTAAAACTGCAAAGTATCTTATCTCTGCCTGAAAATTTTGTAGAACAGTGCGAGGGAACGGGGTTCACAGTGTGAAGCTGAAAATGGGCATGATTTGGAGCTGGGAAGTCCAATTACAGCAGTCCTAAATTGTCATTTCTTTCCACTGGTTTCTTTTTGGCGCTATGTTGAGACGCACGTTGTTTCAATTTTTCCATTCCTGGTTTTTTTGGAGAGAATTCATTGGCAAAAAGTGAAATATGTCAACTACTGTCTATGACACAAGCTTGGATTCTTTAAAACTTGTGAGAATTAAAAAAAAAAAAGCCCAAACACAACAGACTGGCCATTTGATAATTTAACCTTTCTACAGCTTACCTTTGCACGATCAGCCATCTTTCTGTGCCACATCATGCAATACGTAAAAGAAACATGCCTGACGTTTTCAGAGAGGTTGCAGCAAAAAGGCAGAAACCAATTGGAACTAAAAACCAAAGGAATGGCTTCAGTCTTACATGCCATTTTTCTCTTCATGCAGAAGAATGGAGAAAATGCAGTGATTGCAGAGAGCATAAACTATTTGTGTTTCTTGGCCTGTGCCCATTCTGACTTGACTTGTTTGGTTGGACTGGAACAGGAGAGGTGAACCTTGATGGGGGTCGTCTTTTCTGTGCATTTTTCCAGCAAAAGTCCTTTATCTGTGGTCTATACCTTTTTAAACTTACAGTTTTAGCAAGCAGATGAAAGAAAATAGTGTAAAATCTTAGGACCTGCTTTAAAAGGACTGGAAGATGATAGTGCCTTTTGAAGAGCATGTCCATTTTGATACCTTGTAGTGGTTTTTGTAATCCATTTTCGTTGTGAGCAGTGACTTAGCAGTTCTCTTTCCTGTTTTAGGCACTTACAGACTGAGATACGCACCTCCCCCTCCCCCTTCCAATGATACCTTGGATTCTGCAGACTGAAACAAGTAAACATTGCCTACTTAAACTGAAGCTTGGGAAACTGGGGGAAGGTGTGTGTGGGAGGGGGGAGGGTTGGTCTTGTGGTTTGGGACATTCCCGGTTCTTTTTTTTTTTTTTTTTTTTGAATTTTTCGTTGCTTTTGCACCTCTGTTCCATACAAAAGAAGAAAGCTGAGAGTCCCCGGTCTCCTCCTGGTTCTACAAAAGGCTTGCGTAATGCATGTAATTCAAACACACAGCCAAACAATCAAAAAGAGTATTCGAAACCATGCTTTTGCACTGAAGACTTGAGACATGTGCAATGTTTACTGCATTTAGAAAAACAAACAAACAAACAAACAAAAAAGTCCTCTGACCTCTGGCATCACTGGTGGAGCAGCCATATGGTGAAAGAAGAAACTTGGTCATGTTCCCCACCACAATCTTCTTCCCTCCCTCCCCGTTCTCCTTATGCTGCTGATTTGTTTTCTTTCCCTGTTTGTCCACTTGGATTCGTTGGACTTGCATGAGTGTTTAGCAGTTCATACAGACCCTGCCCGTACACTAAATTAATGCTCATGAATTGAGGGGAGATGTTCAAACGTCCTATTAGCAGGAGAGTCCAAAGGAACACACAATGCTGTATGTGTACTGTATCTGATAATAATACATACACAAAGCTCTTGAGAGTCCCAAATAAGTGAAAATACATAGAGCAGGAAGGGGCTGAAATTGTGTGGACTGGAAGAGATTTAGAAAAATGGACAAACTGAAATTGACAGATTTTTTTGTTCCATTGTAGCTTTTTAGCCTGTATGTTCAGCAACAAAGGTGAAAAAAAAATGGTATGAATGTTGTACTCAGTGTGTTTGCATTTGTAATGAAAGTTGACAGCATTTTTTTCCTTTTTTAAAGCTATTCTACATCGTGTCAACACAGAATGAACATTACTTGATCGAATATTTTTTCCTAAACTATTACAGTGTTGCATTGTACTTAGAATGTAAATGTTTTATTTCGAACAGAAGCTATGGTTTTCTACAAAATAGTCAGGTATTAGTATTAGAACCTGTCTACCAAATAGCAAAGTCACTATTTTATAACAATTTACCACTATGCGTAATTACGGTATAATGTGAAAGACTGAAATGAGTGTTAAGATGGTATTAATCATGTCAGTATCATGAGTAAGTAAGTTTAATGCTGCTGTATTTTTTATTTTATTTTTTAAAGCCAATATATGTACTAAATTGCTTCCAGGTAATATTTGATTTCCTAAAGTGCACTGAGGTTATCTGGAAGATGAGTGTATTTTTTGACTGCTGCATTCAACACCGATGAACAACTACCACTGTATATCCATAGGGTTTGGCATTCCTCACAGTTCATGGCAGAAATGTTTTTCCTTAAAATCAGACCTGGTGTCCGGTAGAGGGATGAAATAAAATTGATCTTTGGTTCAGCCGTCTAATAAATTGCTAAACAAACAACAGACTTGAAGAAAAAAAAGCTTGATTACTACATTTCTTCATAGGTAGCATTTATATTTATAGCACCAGTGTACATTTTGAAACTTTTTTCTTGGAGGGGGGGAATGGGGAGGGAGGTAGATGAAAGCTTTAATTTAAAAAAAAAAAAAAAAGTTTAAGTAGTAAATGAAAATTATTTTGATTAAAATTTTTATTTGATCTGGGTATTTTTGGACCACTTGAAATGAATGAAAGAACTGCGTTTGAGTTGAAGTGAGGGTGTTAAACCACCAATGGACTTGTATTGTGAATTACCTGCCAGTTGTACTTTATGGAACTTATTTTATGATTTAAAATACTGTACTGTAAATAGGAGGTATGTTACCTTCTCTTTATTTGTATGTTTACCATATACTTTGATATTTGAAATGTACTGGAAAGGTCACTTATATTTCTAGAAGAGATTGGATTTTATGCAACCTTTTTCCTTGAATTAACAGCAATAAAAAAAGAAAAAAAAAGTACCTGTGTGCCAGTACTGTCTTTTATCACTGAGAAAAATGAAATAAGTGTGCTGCTCTGTCTCTGGGTGTAGGGGTGGGATTGCGGAAGGTTTTGGCAAGCCACCATTTTGGTTGCAATCTGCCGCTTTAAAGACAAAGCTCAAGGTCAGTCTTGTGTCTGAAGCCAGGATACTGTCTCTGGATCTAACCTTTTTTAAGATAGATCTCTTGGGAGAAAGAGGAGGACCTTGTGTGGTGGACCCAGGACTTTGACCTAAGCTCTTTCAGAACAGTTAAGCCTGTGTTATAATCTCGTGGCTCTTAGATTTGGGCTAAAACCCAGTTTAAACAAGTTTGTTTTTTTTTTCACGGCAGTGGAAATAATGTGCGTGCTGGTCATGTAGTAACTGGACGGTGAGATCTTTCTTGTCTGCCAAAATAGGTGGAATGACAGCAGGATTTGCCGGTAGCAAGGAAGAAGCTCAGAAATGTTCAGATCACGGCTGAAGGGTCTGATGTGATGGTATGTGGTGGGTAATACTGGGAGAGAGATGGGGACTAATTGCTCTGTCACCTCAGTCTACTGTGCAGACTGTGCTTCTAATTCCTACTGCTTAGCAGCGGCTTATCTACAGAGCTGAGGACCACAGACTATCTCAGATCCTTACCCTGGCTTACTCCCCAGCACAGCCTGCTTCCTGAGAAACCAGCTCACCTGATGAGAAGGCTCCAAGTTGCCAGTGAACCCCGACTCCCTTCAGGCTGCTCCCTCAGTGATGGGGGGTGGGCATGGGTATGGAAACCCGGGTGTTGTGCAAACATCGTACAGCTCCCGTTTTTGCAAGTGTCTTGTGTCCCCCTCTTGGATGCGAGGGAGCGCATACACCCGTCCAAGGAATTTTTGAGTCATTGTATTACTCTGAAATCTACTGCTGACTGTGCCGTCTGAGTTGCGATACTGCCCTTTACCTCCATGCTGCATTCAACCCTGACTTTACTAGATCCCGGTCGGTTCTATCGACTCAAATATTTTTAAATGTGCACCGTCTGGCACAGCAAACTGTGCGAAAAGCCTCAGTCTTCCGATGCTTGTTTTGCTGGAGACCTAACGCTGCTCTGGCCTAGCTGTCCTCTTTGGCTGCGCCACCACAGTCTGGGTGATCAGGTTCAACTACAACTGCAGTTCAAGAGGGAGATTCTCTCCCACTGGGTGGCTTGGAAGCAGGTGGGTGCCCTAAAGATACACGAGCGGATCCCTCCAGCTGGTTGGCCTGAGCAGCCATCGGGGTTGTCCGGGAGTGAGTCCTCGTTTGAATTGCCTGCTGCAGGTGGAAACCTGTTGTTTGTACAAAGCATTTGGTTGCTAACGCTGGGAGAAAAAAGGAAGGATGCGGCGGGCATGGACAGGATCGGAACAAGGAGAACAGAAGGGAGCGCGATGGTGCACGCTGCTTGCTTGGGAGTGAACAGGTGGCTACATTTTCCCAGCTAAGCAGCCTTAGGATGGCAGCGATGGTTAGGCCATGATCTTGACTTAGCCTTGACAAGCCTGAGTCTTGACTTAGCTGGTAACTGCTGAAGAGGCGAAGGAACAGAGGAGACGTGTCACGCCAAGGTAGATGGGAAGTAAAAGGTGCAGAAAGGTACACTGAGCACTGCGAAGCTTTTGACCAGTGCCAAGCTACTCTGGTTGTTGAGAGATGGAATTACCACTGCTATCTGTTTCGGTCTTGCTCATGGTTGCCTCTAGGGGTGTGCTGACCTGGGTGCGTGAGCTGCACTTGTGCTTGAGAGGAAGAAGAAAAGGTGTCCTAAAGGCGTAATCCTGAGTTTACACTAGGGCTCAAGTGCTGTCTCAGTTGCGTGGCCGTGCTCCAGGCGCTAACCTGCAGTCCCGTGCTCCTCTGGCGCATTTGCAGGCATTAGCGCAGGGAGAGCGTGCTGCCCCCAACCAGGCCTGCGCAGCCCTCGGCTGCTCGCGGGGGCAGAGACACAGGGGTCTGGTTTGGATCCAGCCCTCGAGCTGCAGACAGCCGAGTTCTGTATGCTGCTGTACGCTGGAGCGGATTAGAGATCAAAATGTAGGAACAGCTGGATTTGGCCGTGCCGAAAGTTCACCTGTGCCTGCAGCCTGTCTCCAGCAATGGTCAGTAGCAGATACTTAGGGAGAAAGTGTTGTTAATTTAAAAAAAAAAAAAAAAAAAAAAGATAGATATAGAAGTGGAAATTCTTGCAAACGGGTCCCCTGGCAAAACGAACCGAGTCTCTACAGTTCATCTTCACAATAGGTGGCAGCAGAACTCCACCAGTGGCATAAACAAGAACTGAGGCACCATGTCGCACTCTTCGTTTAATTTGGTTTCAGCATCTTTGTGCCATCAAATAACCTTATTTAGGGGATTTCTTTGACTCGTGATTTTTGTAATGTTAGTTTCTGTAGGGCTTTCTCATGTTTATGTATTTTCTAACATGAAGAGCATACTAATTGTTGTCTCTCAAAAAATAAGCATGCTAAATGCATATCTGAAGTATTAACTACCAACAGCTAAAATAGCCCAGGTCTCATAGTGAAGACCCAGAGAATTGCAGCCAAATGTGAAAGCTGTGGCTTGAGAGCCACTGGACATCAGACGTGGTTCTAGACACTTGCATTCATGCAATGAGGAATGCTTTCTGAAGTCCGTAGGGCTTTTTTTGGAAACAACACCAATTCCTGAGGGAGCAAGTTACCTTTCAGAACAATGTCTCCTATTTGTCCCTCTCTCTAGTTAGTCTGAAGGTCCACAGTATGGTATTTAACATCAGATCAGATATTTGTCTGAAATGTCTCATGCTCAGGAACATGTTTCCCAAGAGACGGAACATAATAAACCCATTATTTTTAGTATTGATACGTGCTCCCTGACTAGTGCAAAGGGTCACTGTTGTCTGAATGGGTCAACAAAACAATGTACAAAAGCAGAGGCTGAAGAAAAGGTTGAACTTGGTGAAAGGATAGAATAGCTGTGTCTTAACCATTAGCGCATTCCTTTTAGAACTTTCCTCTTTCATCTAAAATAGCCATTTTCATTGACTTCTGAAGTATGTTTTTTTCCCCAAGACTGATACAAAATAAAGAACTCCTGCTGATGCTGATTGGTGTGACAGATGAAAGATAAGGATTGTGCTTTAAAAACTTGTTTGCCATTTAATTTCGCTTTTAAAGTACTGGTTAGGGACTCTTTAGAAAAAAAAAATAGTATACGTAATAAAATACCATTTACATAATAAAATATTATGCTTACATTATAATAATCTTATTTTACACCTTTTGTAGTTTTGGAGTCAAAACAAACCATGATGTTTTCAACAGCTTCAGATTTTTTTCTTGTTTTGACTGAAATGAAGTTTGGAAACTGATGGCATGTCTACATAGAGTAGTTGATATAATGTGCACAATTGATTGTGTTGCTATTGAATTGCTCTTTTCCTTTTTTTTGAAGTTTTTCTTACAGGATATACACGTACCCCAGCGAAAGAGCAGACAGCTTAGCAGTGGCAAGACTTCTGGATGAAAACGTCATGGGACTTCCTTTAATTGCTCCTTGAAGACCAGGCAGGCTCTGAGATGCGTGTTGACAAGGGCTTCTAGGTATTTCAAAGTGAGTGTGTAATCCAGGAAATCCTGGCCTCTGTAGACATGCGAAATAAAAATCCCGAATGAAAAGATCAATGAAGTGTAAGGGAGGGAGGGGAAAGCAACGGCAATACTGAAAAAATACCAGCAGGCGTAGGGATGTGCTTGAGGTGAGGCGATTTTCACACTTCGCTCGATTTCTTACCACAGCTCAGATCTATTTCATAGCAAAGAACTGCAAAAAGTGATTGCATCTGTTTGGTACAAAACCAGCTGAATTCTGCGTTTATCCATGGAGCAGCTGATGGTATCAGACACGTAACAGAGAAGATGGGCGCTTCCAGCAACCTACATGAGGCTCATTTATGGGGACTTAAAACAGACTATAATAATACATTTAAAATCTTATGGCCTTCATAATTCTTACAGCTATATAGAGTTGTCAGCTAGCTAACACACCCTTTAGAGTGTTGTCTTCCTTTGATTTGTTTTCCATTTTTAACTTGTGCTAGCCTTTTTTTTTTTTTTTTTAAATCTTGCTTTTGCCCTGATTAGCCTTTTAAAGTCTCTTTTACACGCATGCTAGAAATGTGCATGTGATGGAGGGCCGTTTGAAAGGCTTTAAAACACGGTATGCAAAACTCCCAAACAATAATACTGAAAACTTGCTGATGCAAAATACAATATCCTGTGCAAGGGGAGGTAATTTTCAGTGTGAGCGTGTGCCCGCAGCTGCCATTGCAAAAGTAGCTAAATGGGAGCTGGGACTTCGGGTTACACTTCGAAACTAACGTATTTTAATCCCTTTCTAAGGAAGGATATCCTATTTCTAGCAAGTTCTCAGGTGGAGGAGGCAAAGAATGGGGTGTTAATTTGCAGTTAGACAGGAAAACAAATGTGCTTGGCCGCTCTGCAGCCGAAGCGCGATGCCCAAGGGCTGTGCGGCCTCCAGCGCCGCGGGGCAGAGCAGCTGCCCTGAGACGCGGCATCGCTGCTGCTGCTTCGCCCAAGCCAGAGCTGCCTGGCCACGTTGCTAGAGACAACAGCACTTCTCTTAATTTCTCTTCTTGACAGCGGAAGAGAACACTCCGGGGCTTTTATCGCCACCTCCTGCCAGCAGGTCCCGAACACCGGAGGGACCGTGCTGCGCTTCCCCGGTGCCTGGCACAGACCCGGCAGGTTGGGGCAGTCACCTCCCGATCACCCTCTGCCTCCTGGGTAAGGACGGGGCACTGCTGCCGAAACCTGGCACAGGGTTTTAAAGAAAGAGGATACTTGTCGTGGTTTAACCTGAGTTAACAATACAGCCGCGATAGCTGCTCGCTCACCCCCTACCGCCTCACAGAATCACAGAATCACAGAATCACAGAATGTCAG
>VWYH01001143.1:141704-175969 GCA_013399365.1 Pampusana beccarii | reverse complement strand
TAAACACTAATAAGGTCACCCCTCAGTCTCACAAGGGAAGGGAGAAACTTGCACTGAGATAAACACAGCTTAATAAAATAACAAAATACTAATATACTACTAGTAAATATATATATATAAAATAGAAATAAAAGATACTCAAGGCAATTCCTTATGAACACATGGAGCAGCCAGTCCCAGGAAACAGGACCTGGTCCCCAACAGCAAAAAGAGAGGAAAAAGGCGGAAAAGCCCAGAGGCCTCTGCAAAACAGCAAAAGGCCAAACTAAGCGTCCTGACCTAAACTGCCCCGGCTGTGCCCCAGAGCAAGCAAGAGCGAGAGAGAGAGTGGAAGAGCAAGAAAGAAAAGAGCAGAAGGNAAGGTTTCTAACTGCATGAAGAAAATTAACCCACTTTCAGTTAAACCAGCACAATACTGATGTTCAGTTTCTGAAGGGTTTTTTTGGATGCCTGGGTGATCTCTGTTTTTATTTATGCCGATAGCCCCGCTGTTTCTGGTGAAGACCACAGAGGCGGGAGGTGTTCAGCAGCTGGAGGATCACTTCACTTCAGCAGTAACCATCCCATGGCTTACAGGTTATACGTCACCCCACATGTAGCTGGTGCCACCCTGCTCTTCCCAGAGCACCTCAGGTCCCCTCTGGCAGGGAAATGGCACCTCCTGGCCAGTGGCTGGTGAACGTGCTGCCGCTAGAGAGTTTTAAAGCGAGTTTTGATTTGTGCATGAACGGGGTTGTATAACACGGCAGAGGGGTGGGCGCTGGGACTGGGAGCCGTGGGGGGCTCTGAACCTCAAACGTTTCTGCTTTTGCTCCATTTTAAAAGCAAAAACCTTCCCAGCCAGTAGTCTTCTTGCAAGCAAGGACAGTGAGGGTTGGGACAGTGTAGGTCAAGCCAGCCCAACAGTACCAATGGTGTGTATGGTCAGAGTGTGGGCACCTAATAAGTTTTATCAGTTATTTCCCTTCCCCTCCCTCAAAAAAAACCCCCAGCCTTCTTGATTAATGCCTTAAAGTTTCATAGTTCAGCTCTTCAGTGCACGTCTTTAACCAGTTTCAGACAACTTCCATATTCAAAAGACTTCAAGCCTTCAGGCTTACTCACACAGAGGGAAAGCTATGTGAGCCCTCACCCCTTCCCTCCCCGCCGCGCATTGTCACTCACCCCCTATTTTTCAGCCTTTCTTTGTTTGGAAATGTATCTAGTTTCCTTCTGAACTCTTTAAAGCTCCTTGCTTCCATGACAGATGTGGATAACATATTCCATATGCTCGCTTCCCTTTGGTCGGCGAGCTCTTCCCGTCTCCGTCTCTGATGGAGGCACATGCCAGGCTCCTCCTGTTGCCACTTGAAAGCTGGGAAGCGCCCTTGGTTCTCTAATGAAATTAATTAAAATTAATTTCGCTTCAAGCACCCTTTCTCTCGAGCTGCACACAGCGTCGCTTTGCTCTGCTTAGGTGTTTGCATACTGTGCTGCGATTGTTCCATCAGTGCCAGGGTATTATTTTTACAGCTGTCTGTGCCTTTGATAGCAGGAAACGTGCGAGTATAAAGGCGGGAGAGGAGGGAGCGATGGCGGGGGAACCACTGCCGCTGTCTGCGCCGTCCCCGAGAGGGAGCCGTGCTTCACCGACCCGCGGTGCAGAGCGCCAGCGGGGTGGCTTTTCAATACAGGATGAGGGAGAAACAAGCCAAAGCTAATGCAGAAACGAGCAGCTGGCATCGTCAGGCCCTTGACAGCACTAATAGGCCTTAATGAGCTTGCCCAGCCTCCTCTGGGGCTCATACCCACCCTACCCTGGGCCCAGCAGCACCAGTTGAGCTCAGCTGGGGGCTTTGGTGTCTGCTGCAGTGATGCTGTCTGTGTGCCTCATCCCAGTTAAGTGGTGGATGGGTCTTACCAGGCGGGTCTCAGCCCCACGTTGTAGGTGTCTCCCTCTCCCACCCAGAAGCCTTGGGTGGGCCCTGGGCCTGCCCCACCTCTGGCCCAGGTCTGGGGCTGTTGATGGAGCCATGTCCAGCCGCTGGCTCTGCTGGGGGGCTGTGGGGTGGCCGGGTGACCCTCGGCTGCTGGCCTGCTCTCCTGCAGCTCCCTGGTGAACGCGGTCTGGTGTCCTGCAAAGCTCCGCTCTTCATCTCCCGTGGGTGCCTTCTGCAAAACCCTCCCGGGTAGGTAATGGTTTCCTTCTCACTGGTTCTGCGTCAGCTATGGGCTAAAGGACAGCAGGTGGCGAATGAAGAGAGATGGAGGCCATCCAGTTTGTAGAAGACATCGTTTTGGGTGTTTGATAATCGCAGCAAAACTGAACAGCAATATGCAGCTGAGGAGAGGGAAGGAGAGATGGAAAGAATGAGAACAAAGTGCAGCTATTAGAGTCACTAAATATTGTTTATTTATGGCTGGTTCAGGTTCAAATTCAGCCCCAGGTACTCTTGAGCTAACTTCTGTCGTGCAACAAACGAAGAGCCAAAACAACGCGGTGGTGATTGAGCCAGCTGTGTCTCTCCATTGAAGTAAACAGGGCTTTGCAGCTACACTCTTACACAGGTATTTTTGCAGCAGCATGGAAGCCATTAAACTGTGTGGTTATGGGTTTCACCGCTCATTTGAGACCTATTAAAACAAGGTATTACACAGCGCACCTGAGGCAGCAGGGACAGGTGAAAGGGCAGATTTAGCTCTGGACTGCCATTGCCTTAGCAGAGAAAGCAAAATACAGGATGTTTCAAAAACATGGGCCCAATTTGAAATCACTGTAACTTTGAAATTGGGTCCATCTTTTTGAAATGCCCTGTACATTTCTTTAACTTACAGATACAACAATCTCAGCTAGAAACTCATTTGCCAGCACTTGTCAAAATGAGGGTTCTAAAACGTCACTTTTCCCTCCCTAAGACAAAGCACAGCAATAATCCTGTGGCACCGCCTTACAAAGAGGAATGCAAATGCATTTTGAGTGAGTGTTGTTTTATTGCCAGAGATGTTTCTAGCCTACGGGCTGCTTGTTCCCAATCTGGGGCTGTGCCTGCCCTTTGTTTTGTCTATGAGGAGCGGAAGGGCTCCAGCCGGGCTCCCACAGCTGTGGGGTGTGGGTAGCACCTGGGAGGAGCACTTGGGCTCAACTGAGCACAATTATCCAAATGAAAGACAAGGTCATTTGTCCCTTCATCTCTGTTTCCATTGCGCTGCCTCTGTTAGGTCTTCTCTCATCTAATTTTTGGCCCCAGCTCCTACTGTGCTACCACCTCCCGCGTTCTTCCTTGTACCTGTTCGCTTGCAGTGAGGCAATGGGGTCAGCCGCAAAATCCCTGCTTCCAGGTCTGCCACTGGGCATGTCGGATGGTACTTTTCTTCAGCTATCCCATTTTTCTGCGGTTTCCCTCAGTTTCATCCCCTTGCAAACGCTGTACTCTGCTGTTTGCCTCCCTCAGTGTGTCCAGAAAAGCCTTGCTCTGTCCTGTGTTTTTTGGATTTCACGGGCTGTAAGTTATTTCTCAGAGCTATCTTTTCATTCATCTATATATTTTTACTCAGTGTTGTTTATTTTAGCATCGTGTTATTAATACATTAGGATGATGTCATGTTTTGGCTCGAGGAGCTTTAAAAGTTCAGAAAACGTAATTGGGGCCAAGCTCGCTCTGCAGATTAATTTTCTTCCGAGCATCAAGCAGACTGGGCTTGTCTTACACATGGTGAGCACCAGTTACAGTGGGGAGACAAGGCCTGTGTCCGGGGCACAGGACACGGGACAGGATTGTAGGTGTGGATTCTGTCTCTGGCGGGATTTGAGTGGAAGTTTGGCTACGGGTGGTCACTTCAGTGGTCGCTGGAGCTAAGCGGGTGGCAGGAGCATGGCTGACCTCTAGACCAGCACAGCATGAGGCAGCAGCGTGCGTGTGTTCCGGAGGCTTCTGCTGCCCCAAATACCAAACCAGAGCTCAACCTGGCTGTGTTAGAGCCCGTGGGAAACGTGAGGCTTAGACACGAGCAGCGGCGGAAATCCCACCTGGCACAACAGGCAGATCTCAGTGGCTTCTGCACGACCTTGTCCTACTTGCTCTGCCTGGAAACTGAGTGCTTCTCCTCCCCAAGATATCTGGGGCAAAAGACCTCTGAAGCCACCATCACTGAGGGCAGTTGTGAGGCTTTTCTCCCTTGATAGGCTTCTCTCTCTCTTCCATTAAAAACAAAACCCAAGCAACTTGGTTTTTGTAGACAGGCTGCGAGTGCTTTGCCTTCGCTCTAAAATTTCGTGTCCTCGTACTGAAGTTCCAGCTGAAAAGAGAGCAGCAGTAAAAAGCCTCTCTGGTGAGTGCATGCAGATGAACTGCAAGCTAAGAAATGTGGATCCCTCCCTGCCCTCGAGGTGCTGAGTGGCCTTTGCTCCTGTACCTCTTGCAGCTCCCACTGCTGGGCTCAGCACCTCTCAGTGAACACTTCCAAGTTGGGAATGGGTCTCCATCTCCTGCCCCGACCCAGCCTGTGCTGTGAGTCCCACAGGTCTCAGCTGCCCCCAGGGCTGCTCCAGCTGCCGGTCTCCCGTACCCATCACCGATATGTTCAAGTGCCCTCCGCAGTGTGCAAAAAGAGATCTGTGGGACATCCCCCTTCTAGATCTATCACGACAATTCCTTAAGAAGCTGCTGTCTTCTCCTGCCCTACTTAATGCTGAGTTTATCATTGCAGACAGGGGGCCTGATTCAGTAGTCCTCGCACAGATATTTACCACTGTTTGAGAAACCTGGGCACACCCCAGCACGTCTCCAGCTGCCTCTCCAGATGTGTGCAGGCCTCCTGTAGGTCCTGAGCCTTCTTTTCTATCCCTGCATTGCTGCCACAAGCAGCTGTGGGTGACCCGGGTGGCAGCGAGACACCCTGTGCAGGCAGCTGAAGACGGCCCTTGCTGCATGCCCTTTAGAGTGGGAGCAATGGGCAAAACTAACAGTTATTAATCTGTATCAACTCATTATCATTTTCCCCTCTGTTGTGGTAGCTACAAGTGGAATTGCATTTGACCAGAGCCACACCTGCTGGAGTCTGGTAGCTGAGCTTGGCACCAGTGCTTCTGATGTGACTTCTGTTCTTCTTGCTTTTTCCTTCACTTTGAACGTGCCATGTCCCCAGTGAGGAGGGTGCGCGCAGCCATGTGCCTCGCTCCCTGTCCTGCTCAGAGGGAGAGCTGTCCTGTTCTGCGTCCTGCCAGTATCCAGCTGTGGGGCTTTTTTCCTTCTCTTTTTAAGCCTCAGGGATGCAGCTACAGTATACAGAGGGGTCCTAAAAATCCAGTTAAAATCCAGTTATCTGAGCATTTAGGAACCCTCTCTATATTTCCATCCCTCCATGAGACACAGAAATGCTTTTGTCCCTGATCGTAAACAGAGGTACGAAGCTGAAGGTATAAATATCATTGTCTGCAGCAAGTGTTGGATATGGGACAAACATGGGCAACTCGTGTTAGAAGCCCAGGGCTACATCCATGGACCTAAGCCAGGCCTATTCCCTGACCGCGGGATGGGATGTGCACCTGCGTTAGATGCCAAATGCAAGTATAAGAGCGAGCCTGAATTCCCACTTTCAGAGCCAAGAAAAAAGCACTGATGAGTTATTCTATAGGCAATTAGGAGAAATTTCTGGATTGGTAGCCCTTGTCCCTGTGGAGATTCCAGCTTCCCAGACATCAACTGGGAATATCATACTGCTGTGATGAGCAGGTCTTGGAAATTCTTGAAGCTTGTAGGAAACACATTCTTGTCACAGGTCCTCAGTGAGCCAACTAGGAAAGAAGACCTCCTAGATTTGCTGTTTGTGAACAAAGAAGGACTCGTGGTAGATGTGATGGTAGGTGGCTGCCTTGGCCACAGTGATCATGAAATGGTTGAGTTTAAATTTTTCAGTGTAATAAAAAATGACAGCACTGTTGCTACTGTGGACTTCAGGAGAGCAAACCAAGCTATTCACGGAGCTATTTAGCAGAGGACCGGGGGAAATTGCTTTAGAGGGCTAAGGAGTCCACAAATGCTGGTTGGTTTTTAAGAACCACCTTTTAGAGGCACAGAAGGAGCAATCCCACCGTGTCGTAAGTTACCATTGCAGGAAGGGAGTGAGCGGGGATGGAGGGGCACCTGCGCTGAAGCTTTCAGGTGGTTTGACACTATGAGCTTCTCTTGCTCATCTCGGTGAGGTTTCCACTCAGAAATCTTGAGACAAGCGCTTCAAGCACCCAAACGAATTAATGCCCTGCCTTAGACCCATCACATCAGCTTTCTCCCTTGTTGCTGTATGTGTCAACACAGCTGCTCAGGGAGGGGTCCACGCACCCACTTCGGTTACACCGCAGGTAAAGAATCTGGTACCCTTACCCCCAAACCTGGTCCCCTCTTGCCCTCTCTGAAACCTGAAATAAGAAAAGCTCCTTTAAGTGCCAAAATTAAAAAATGAGAAAATAGTTCCTTTGTAGACAGAGCTGGCTGCTCTCTCTGAGCACAAGTCAGCAGTGGCTTCTGCAAACGCTTCCAAAATCTCTTCCTAACAGCGACGGGGTTGTGCCTATAGAATATACAGGCGGTTCTGCCATGCGCTTAGTGTGAGATGGCGACGTTGGTTGTGTGAGCTTGGTCGGCCAGAAACAGAAGGCAGAGTCAGCCCTCGCTGTGCGCAGCCTTTCTGAACGGGGAAACGAGGACAATAGCAATTGGCTTAATTTCCATACTGCCTCCAGTCTGCCTCGCAGAGGGGTTTTAATGCTTTTTACTCATGGCAATTGCTCCTGCAGGTCCTGGGTTGGTGATTTTTGTGAGCAGGAACCTTGGCTTTCATTTGCTTCCCATTCAGGGTCCCTTCACCGGTGTGCCCCCCCGTCCCCCCCACCGCTACCAGTGCCACTTCCTTGGCTGTGTGTGGTCCTTTTACCGAATCCTGACAATTTTTTTATTTTTGGTTAACATCAGAATGGAGCTGTGGAATAATTGCTCTTTCACTTTCCTCTTAAATAGGCCACGCTGCTCATCTGCATAAATGTTCTCTTCATGCATCTTGTCACTCTGCCTCGCAGGCTTCCTTGGAGGAGGAAGAAAACCAATCCACTTAATTTTTTTAAAAAGATGCCTTTTCTTCCTCATGAATTGCCCTTGCTCTGTATGATAGCCAGCAATTGGCCCCCAAGGATGAATACTAAGCAGCTTTGCCAAGGTGCAATTCAGCTACAAGGCATCCCCTATATCCAGGGCTGTCCTGGAAGACCTTAAGGGCAGGGGGATTGAAACTGGGGAGCAAGGCCACCTTGGCAGCTCCGCTCCGCTCAAGCACTGGACCTAAAGCCAAAGCCAGGTTTTAGCCACTGGTGTGCAAATCCCGGTGACATCGGAGGATGAGCTGCAAATGCAGTCAGTCTTTTCCAGGACGAAAGCTTTTGCTGTCAAGCTATTCAAAGGGAAACATCCCCAGGCTGAAATCTGGTGTGCGGCGGCCCCTGCTCTGGAGGCTGCGTGTCTCAGCTTGCCTTGAACTGCAGGGATGGAAGGCGGAGGGATGGAGGGAGCCCAGGGGAAGGGTAAAGAGGAGCAAGGCAGGCTTTGCAAAGCTGGCTGCAGTGCCCCTGCCTTGCTTCTCCTTGCCTGCCTGCCCAGAGGCACAAGTGACCGTCTCAAATGTGATACGAATTGGCCATGGACCGCGCAAAGCTCTGGCTTTACCACAACGCATAGCACCAAGGAGTTGTCCCTCCTTGCTGAAGTGCTTGCCTGCAGAGACCACTCAACTGATCGTGTGTAATAGCATTTACACGACCTGATTATTTACCAGAATAAAAGCTGGCTCAGCCTTCAGTGCTGCCTAGCTTTTATTGCGATGTTTTCCTCTGTGCAGAGGCCACCCTGAAGGAAACATGCGGGGAAGACCGGACTATGCACCATGCTGGGCTGAAGCCCATGCATATCTTGTTACCACAAAATAAAATTTAAAAAAAAAAAAAAATATATATATATATATAGGTCAGACCATGGAGAAAAATGAAGCACATGGAAAAGGGAGGATGTGGGTGGGAGCGAGCAGAGTCCATGCCTGGAGGGGTGAGAAAATGGCATGCAAGGAGCTGTTTCACTCACCTTGCGTGACCCTGCACATTTGGAGGAAAAAAAGGAGCTCCACAAAAGCACGACTGGAGATCACTGCTGCAGGTTGTGCTTTGCAGGCACTGAGGTAAGGGCAAGCGTGAGTTTTGCATTTTAAAATGGTGAAGAGGAATGCAGAGGCTTAAGAGGCATCTGGAGACTCCAGTCCAAGATTGCAAGATCTACCATTGCCCACAATTCACTGTAGACTTCCATTCCAGACTACCCTAGCTCCACTGCAGAGGTAATTAAGCTGGAGTTCATCCTGCTTCTCTCAATAAAAGGTTGTTTTGGAGCCTCCTTGGTCTGGTCATTAGAAACCAGATAAGAAGATGGGAGCAGCCACGTGGGGTCAGCTGAAGGATCCTTCTGAGTATCATATGTCCAGCATTAGTCAGCAGCATATTTAAACAGGAAAAGCAAAATCTCTTAAACTAAGAGAAGTTAGAACACAGCCAAACCAACCAACCAAACAGCCTCTCTGAAAGAAAAAGCTTAGGATTTTTGAGGCCACATTTAAGTGTACCATGTACAGTTGTAGGGTCCTTAGTACAAGAGGAGCATTGACACACTGGAGCAAGTCCAACAGAAGGATGTGGTGTACCAGGAAAGGACCAGAGAGCTGGGTTTGTCCAGCCTGAAGAAGACAAGGCTCAAAGGAGACACTGCTGTCTGCAACTACCTTACAGGAAAAACAGAGCCGGGCTCTTCTTGGAAGTGCACAGTGAAAGGATGAGGGGCACCAAACAGAAGTTACATACAAGGAAATCCCAAATAGACATCAGGAAACGATTTTCACAGGGATGGTGGTCAAACCATCTCCCGCAGAGATGTGCAAAACCCGCCCAGGCTAAGGCTTGCTCTGACTTGGAAGCTGGCTGTGCTTTGGGTGGGGATTGGGCCGGGCAGTCCCTTCCAGCCTCACTTATCATGTGACTCTATGTTTTGTTTATAGTCACACCTGATTCTATTTTTCATTTATATGTATACCAGTAGTTCAGCCAACTGTGAGTGTAGTCATTGTTGTCCAACACCTCTCCTAACAAGACCCCATTTTCACTCTCTTGTACTGTTTCCAGATGGCATTTCTTTAGGTTGAAATTGTCAGAGCATCTCTTTGCGCAGAAACTTTTCTTTCAGTACCTTGGTCTCTTTGCTGATCTAGTTTACGTGCTCTAGCCATTTCAAAGAACAAGATTTCTGAAAAAGTCACGACCAAGAGACAGGTGGTGGCTTGGAAACCAGGCAGCATCTCCAGCACGTGTGGCTTACCGGGTTATCAGGCTGCTGACACTCCAGCTGTGCGGATGAAAAAGGTCCACGCTTGAGCTCAGCTCCTGGGTCTCCTTTCTGTAGCGGTCCTCTTTTTCTGGAAGGTGGCACTGACAGCTGTGTGTGGGTGTTTCTCAGCACCAGCTGGTGTTGGTGGGAGCCCTGCTCCACTACCTCCGAAATCTGGCCCCGGTCCCCAGGGTTTGGTGCCCAGAGGATGCCTGTGACCCACACAATGGCTCTTTATCTGCACACTGGGGACAGAGTCCAGCCTCTTGGTGCTGAGAAGGTCAGCCAGGGAATCAGAAACCAAGATGGGACGGCAGGTCCAAAAGGAAGTGGGTCCTTCCCCTCTGCCAATGGCTCTGAATTCACTGCTCTTTGAACTCAACCGCAACATGCTTGGTTAAAATGGCTATGACCTGCACGCAGCCTTCTCTGTGCTGCTTTTACTACATCAGGTGAAAACCGTATTTCAGATTAAGCTGGTGGGGCTCAAGGGCGTGCGCAAACCCTCTGGCATAACTGTCCATATTGTACTTTTTGCAGCCTGTCCTCTAACGCTTTAATGCAGAGGGCGGCACTTAAAATGGGCAGTCATACCCAAAGGATCGTCGCTCTCACTTGTGAACCCTTCACGAACTCAAGAAAAAATCAATAAGGGGTTTAAAAAAAAAACCCAACAAAATTATATTTCATCTCCTCTGTGCCAGCAGATCTGCGCAGCAGGTTTAGGATTGTTTTGCATCTGGGATGGAAAAAAAAAATGCGGTGTAGGATTCGCTATAGAGGATTAGGTTTTGTTTTAAAACTTTAAACAAACACAGAAATCCTAGCATAAGCTTCTCAAGGATTAAGCATTCTGGTGTGAATTTAGGAAGAAAGAGCATAAGGCTGGGACTTGGGAGACTTTGGGATTGTTGTCTTCTCTACCACCGTGCAACCTGTGGTGTGTCCGTCTCCTGCTTCTTTTCAGCCAGATCCTTCAGGCTAATTTCTGCCTTCCAATTTCAGTGGAAACTGAGGACTTAAATACAGTTAGAAGATCTGTTTGCTCAGTTTCCTCTCTTTCACTGCTGCCTGCTTTTCTTTGAGCCATTGCAAGAGCTCTGGGATGAAGACTGATCTCTGTGTGTTTCATAGAACACCAGGCTGGAAGGGACCACAAGGATCATCTGGTCCAACCTTTCTTGGCAAAAGCACGGTCTAGACAAGATGGCCCAGCACCCTGTGCAGCTGAATCTTAAAGGTGTCCAGTGTTGGGGAACCCACCACTTCCCTGGGGAGATTGTTCCGATGTCTGACTGTAAAATGTTGAGCTCTGATCTTTATTGCTCTTCTCTAAGGGATGTTTTAAGGAGTTGAGTTGCCACGTGCTGGTGTCCCCACTTTGGCTGTGTCTGGCGTTACCGACCACAGCTTGAGGTCTATGGCTCTAAAGAGCAACACAGTGTTTTAATGACCCCGGCTGGGCTGTAGTGAGGTGCAACCAAGGGCTGCAGCGAGGCTAGAAGGCTTTGTTGTGTTGTGTGACCAGAGCCCCAAGCCTGCCGGGAGCTGCTGGTGGTAGCGCCTGTCCCCAGCCCGCACAGCCCCGCATCCTCGCCTGCACATCCACAGCACACCTGGGAGGAGGCACAGAAATTAGGTGTACCCCCCTTCTCCTTAAAAAAAAAAAAAGTATTGAGTTAATCTTGACCAGAATAAAAAAAAACCCCACCAAACTCATAATATCAGACTGTGTGTTCCCACTGCTGCCAAACGCCACAGCAAAGTTGCCCCGGGCAGCACCAGTGACCCCACATGCTTCTGTACAGCGGTGCCTGACTTGCTCCCTTCTCTGGACGGAGCAAAATGTCTTGTGTGACCATATCTCTGCTGACCCCAGGTACAAAGGCTGGCCAGTGCGTGTGTGTGAGCAGCAGGAGCGGGTTTTCTCCTTCTCTTTGATGACGTATAGATGGGAATGACCCAGGGTTTATGAATCCCAGGTAGAAAAAGCCAGGAGTAGAAAGCAGAGCTGGCCCAGAAGTCAAAGACCCAACAGGTAATTCGTATTTTCTGTTGCAAGACTCATTTTGGGCACAGGATGCGTGGGGTTTCGGTATTTTAGGGCAAGGGCTGGCCGCCTCTCCTGTGTGTGCAATGGCATCCACCCATGCAGTTCAAATACAAACTCAAGGTGGTCACGGACAGGCTTCAGCTTCTGACCTCATTTTCCTCGTGCTCTGTGGGGAAAAGGGGATTGTTCCCTGTTTGCCCAAACAAGCAAGCGGTGTTTGGTGTGTGTCTCTGTACACAGGCAGGGAGAGGTATGTATGGGGTACAAATACGCTCGTGCTTGCAATACAGCTTTGATTGCACAGTTGAATCACAGACAGAGGTGACACCAAATAATATTATGTAAGTACAGAAGGTTTTTCCAGAGTTACACAATAGTTGGATCCTGTACTGGAGATCAAGAAACTCCCACTAATTGATTTCGGGTAACGAAGCACGCCCTGGACACTGGAAACTTTGTACAGTACACACACACCCCCACAGAAACTGTCCTGACATAGATGACAACATTTTAATTCATTTTGCATCAAGACTAATGTGCTTGGCATAATTGAGGGAACAAAGAAAACACTTGTGAACTGATACCTGGTGTTTGTTAAAGCGGAAAATGCAAAGTGTCTCACAGGCTTTCACAGAGGCCTCATCTGCGAGCAATAGGGAAAAAAAAGTCGAAGCAGCAGCAAAATCCAGCTAAGTCCATCAGACGATGGTGACACCTTGACAAAGCACGCTTTTACATGTGGGCACTGTGAAGCCTAAATTTCCCAGGGGAAACAATCCCTGTAAAACCTGGCTTCCCCAAGATATATCAAATAAATCCGGGGCCACTCATGCTGCCACAGGAGCACGTCCTAGGAAGAACAAAACCAAAACAACAACAACAACAAAACCACACACACAAATAGAAAATTACAAACACAAAAAACCCCGCAACAACCACAAACAAAAAACTTGCCCCAAACTTAAAAACTGTTAGCTGCTTCTATTTATCTGGCTTACAGAAAGAGGAGTATTTCAGAAGAAGCACCCTGGTGAGCTCTGACTTTCAATCTTTTTCCCGTTGCTTCTAGAAAAATCCTGCTGTAAATCCCTTGCAGCCACAGCATCTTGGTTGCCATCTTCTGACATGTCCCCAGTAGACTCTCCTCTAGGGGACAACCACCTCCAGGCAGAGACACCTAGATTCAGCAGGGAGCCCCACAAGGCCGGACTGGGAGAGCTGAAGACTTTTCTCTGCATAATGTGCAGTTCGAGGCTTTTAGCAAATGCTCCGTAGCTGCCACAGTTAGTTTTGGCAGCATCTCCTTGCTGCAGATACACCCCTGCCAGGGAGCACTGGTGGCAGATAGAGGTCTGGTGATATAGTGAAAAAAAAACCCCATACACCTAAGAAACAAAGGTAGGGTTACTAGAGAGACCCAAGTTACTGACTACTCCAGGAAAATCAGAAAATTATCTCTGCTGCGGATGGGAAGCCAGGGAGAGCTTAGTACTGGTGTCAGGTGGGGAAAATGACCGAGACAAAGGCCCCGCTGAGGAGGTGAGGTTCCTGAAGATGGGGATGTTCACTGTTGTGATACGAGGTTTATTTGCCCCTGGAGCTGTGGCGTGAAACTTGTGCGGATATTGCTGATTTAAAATATGTGTCAGGACTCATGTGTTACTGCAGTAAAATCCAAAGTCAGGAGTTGTCCTCTGTCATGAGAGAAGGTTCACATAAAGTTGTGATATTTCACCTCTTGTTTGAAGTCCATGCATTTTATATCAGCTCTCTGTGACTAAATTAAGCATACAGCCTGGTTTTATAGGACAGCCTGAGGTTTTCATAAAATGTCTTGGCAAGAAATACTTTTTTTCTCAGGATATACAGTGAAAAGAGCAAGGGATTTTCCATAACCACAAAATAATTGTTCTAGATATATTACTGCACCAAGCAGAATCTGTGCTCTTTATGTCTTTTGTTTCTTGGTAAACACAGTGCTCACTGTAATGAGGAACATTTGAAAGGCAAAATCTTGCAGTAGAAGATGTTATCCAATGTATTTTTGTGTTCACGGGGCACATTACTGACAGTTGCTCTGTGCTTCACGACAAGCTCAGAGAATAATAAATTACCAGGAAATATGTTTCTATTACAACACCCAGTGTTTATGTCCCTCAGTCAGAACCTGGCTGTACTTACTAAAGTCAGTCAAAATAAATAGTTTTCTGCATGTTTTGTAAAAGCTTTGAATCATTTTTACTTCCCTTCATTCTTTTTTAACTTTTTTTTAAAAACTTGGCAAAAACCCCTTCCAAATCCTGAGTTCTGGTTTATTTTTTTAGAAGGAGGACCAAATGCCATAGGAGGACGTTACCAAGATTTACAACATACCAGTCCAAATGTGTGCTCTGCCTCAGGCAGGCCAAATTCACATGAGTACTTGAGGTTGGATTCTTTTTGTCCCTTTTTGTTCTTTTTTTCGAGTTGATTCACCACCTTTGACATCCCTGCACACCAGGTCAGTTTAAGGATGGTGGACAAGTGACAGCAGAAACTCTTTGAGTTGATACCCAGAGGAACAGCTTAGGCTGTTCTGCCAGAAGTGGGAAGCATCGCTCCTGCTACAAAAGAAGTTATACAATTGTGTGTGTTACAACAGGGATAGAGAGGTTAGAAAACCACTTTCAGACAGCGCTTGTTGTATGGGTACAGTGTACATGGAAGAAGGTAAAAAACACCAGCATTATAATTTCTCATCTCCTTCATCTTCTTCTTTTCAAATCATAAATGACCCAGACAGAAAGAAGAGTGCCCGTGCTTTGCTCACCCACAATTAGGAAGGAAACAAGTTTAAACTGTGTGTATTTGTGTGTGGCAAAGGGAGGACTCATGCTCCCCAGTTTGCCCCTGAAATTACTCCTAATAGGACTAAATAGTGTTTTGCAACCGGGCTCTCGGTAAGTGATAAACTGCCAGCAGAATGCACGCCTGCACACTACCACCAAAATGCCAGCATGCTTTTGCATGTATCATGCTATTGTTATTATAATGGAAAATAACTAGCTGTAAACAAGCTGTATGACTCGATACAGCCCTTTAATGAGTTTAGCTGCATACCTAGTGGTAGGTAAAAGGTAAAACAACAGCGCTAGACGAGTCATTCCTGGACCCATTACAACTAATTTGCAAGCACAGGCATCCTGGTTTTGCAATCCCGCTCATCTTGATTTCCTTCAAACCCTACATCTCCTTGCCAGTGCCAGTGTGCTCCGGCTTCTTTGTTGAAATGGTTTGTCTTTGCTCACCTCCCTTGCTCTGGCTTCGCTTGCGCAAGCACTGATAAATGTTTAACTCCATTGATACTTATAGCCTGGAGTAAAAGAGAAAAGCAAATCTTTTATGGACAGGGATTAATATTTTCACCTAAATTTGCCCTTTTAATTATTAAGTGGAGAAATTACGGTTATGTTTGCCTAAAGGTGCTACTGTTGTTACATGCTTCGCAAACACCTGAAGTCACTGCTCTAAGTTTCGTCAGGCAATTTTAGCACATCGGAGCATGTTTCTGAGCTCACGCCTCACCGCTTATCCCACTGCCTCGTGTGTTCATCATCTCACCTACACGCAGGGAACCGCCTGGCTTACAGCTGCCAGTGCACGGGGATCCTCACGAAGAAAAATGAAAGCAAAGGGATGCACTTGGCCGGTACCTGTTGTGTAAGACCTTGTGAGTTTGGGCTGCAGGAGCCAAAAAGTGTGCGGGTTCCTGGCAGGCAGCGAGGTGAGGGGAGGAATAGGGGCACAAAGACAAACAGTGGGAGCTGCCCCAACCTTGCTGTAAAGAAAGAGGAATCCATGTGCCAGCAAGCAGCCGTTGAGTTAAGCAGGACACGTACACCCAGGACGTTGGGGAAAAAAGCCTGGCAGTGGAAAAGGTGCGCTGCACGGTTTGAGGCAGTTGGTTTGTCTCTGATCCTTGTATCTACAGGTTCGGGACAGGCTCAGGTCTTTGCATCGTAACGCAGCCCAGCGTAAGAAGGGACCTGGCCCCGTCTGCCGTGGGTGCCGCAGGGACCCCAGTGTGGTGGCTCTGCAAGCCAAGCCCTGAGCATGCTGTGTCTCTCTGTGGGTGGCAGGACAAGGCCTGGGTTGACCTTCCTGGGAATCTTAAGGCCTTTTTGAATCTGTAGCCCATTCTCTGGCTTTTATAAGGATATTTCGTTACCGAGTTTCCTGATGCTTCAGGGAAAACAAACAAACAAACCAAAACCCAATCAAAGACAATCTTCTAGCACCGCAGCTTAGGAAAATCATGCTGGCTCAGCCGATCTTACCACTGGGAAACACTGGCTTCTCCCAGAGTGGTGCTTGCTGTAAGACAAAAAAAAAAAAAAAGCACAAGGAAAGGGTGGAATAAGAAAAGAGGAAACACACAGACCGTTTTACAGTAAGAGCTCACAAATGTTCACCCAAACCAGCAGTGCGTGCTGCTGCAGGGTCCCCAGCGTGTGTACCATGGCCAGGGGCCGACTGCCGCCTTTCTGCTTGTGCGCCTTGGAATGGGAGCCAAACCCTCTTCAAAACTCAGCTTTGCCATTTGGGGAAGGATGGGTGCGGGTGCACCTTGCAAAACGTAGGCCAGGGCCATAGTAAAGCCTGGAGTGCTCTGCAGGGACTTGTCTGCTGAGGACACCCCCGAGACACACGATGGACTAACCAAGTTGTGCGAAGCGCAAACATATCAAGATCCCATATAGCTGGCCTCTGTTTGTATCGCTTATTAAATATTTGATGAATGCTGTCTGCCTAACCTACTTTACTCCTTTCAGCTACCATGGCATTGACTGGCTTCTTCGTTTTTCTCTCTTATGGATGCGTTTTGAGGAAGACAGTGTCTTGCAACAAAACAGTTATCTTCAAAGTGAGGAATAATAACAATAATAATAATAATAGGTACTAAAAAGGGAGGTAAAACAGAGGCAGCCCTGGAAAGAGGAAAGTGGTACGTGAGCAAAGGAAAATATAAATTGAGTGGCAGGACAATATCACCTCTTTACAATAAGGAGGAAACTAGCAAAATCTAGGGATGAAATAGTATGGAGAATCACATTCATTTTCTTATCCCTTCCCCCCAAAAATTCAAATTTCACCCTGGGAATTGCGCATGCATGAATTTTAATGATAAAAATATATGGAAGAATTGCAGAGGAACCTTATTTTCTGTGAAATTGCTCGTTACAAAATTTTAAAATTCTGTACTAATTCAGTTTTGCTGCTGTAAATATTCATGAAGGAGGAAGAATAGGGGGTGCAGGTAGGACTCCAGAAGGCAGGAGGGTTTTTATGTGTTAGGGACCCCAGTAAAGTCAGTCAATGCACAGTTCTCCTCGTACCACTGAGCCAAGATCGCTGAGCCAAGGAGCTCTCTGGCCTTGTCAAAATAAGGGAATAAAAAAGAACCACAATAAAAAAGAACACACAGTTATACCAGACAAAGCTCCCCAACAGCCCTTGCTCCAGTATTTCGGAAAGCAGGGTTCAGTTTAAGCAAGAATGAGTCTCCTGAGTAGAGCTGCTCACAGCACACCTGGGAATGTGTAGCTGTGGCTCCGTCAGCAAAGAAACATTTTTCTTCATTATTATCAAAATGTGGTTGGTTGGGGTATTTTTTTTTGTCAGCCAATGCAAACAGCACTGCAAAAAATCAGCCTAGTTGGTCCTGCGAGCTAGGATGGACGTTGCACGCCTGGGATGGCCACATCTGTGTGGATCCGTGTATCTGTGGTGCTGGCTCTGTGAGCAAAGCCTGGGCTGTGCTGTTTCTGTGAAACTCACTGATTTACTGCTTTATTTTATTTATAGTGACAGGTCCCAGGGCATGATTCATTTATTTGCTCTCTAAAAGCTCCACCTTTTTTTCTTTACTAGTTGTCATTTTCCATCTCCAACAAGAGAGGGAAGTGCTGGGAAGAGGAGGCTTGGTGAGCTGACAAGCAGCACGTACAAAGCATTGCCCCAGCATGCAGGGGCAAGAAAGGGCCAAGGTGTAAACCGAGATGGAATTAGCAAGGGACATCAGGTATTGTTCTGTAGGTGCAGACCTCTATTCCCTGAAATAAGAAAGCTTTCATTGCTTTCCTTTCTGTAGGAGATGGGTTTAGTGCCTTCTAGTTTCTAGTTCTCCAGAACACCAGTTGCATGTGGGTGGATCATGAAAATACCAGCAGCAGCAGAGGGGTAAGACAGGTGCTTGTAATAAGGAAGGGAGAGGGGAAAGAGTTCATGCAGAAGTTAATTATTTGCAAAATGGCAGCTATACTTCAACCTCAGATATGGAAAGACCTGGCTAATGACACCTCTGGGCCATGAGTAGTTAGTTGTCTGGAAGACTTGATGAGGATGAGTCAAACTGTGACAGTCAAGAAGGACAAACAGGGTGGCTGCCTTTAAAACTGGGGGGAAATGAGAAGCTGGGGAGTTGAAGATTGGCTAACCTTATTTCAAATC
This sequence comes from Pampusana beccarii, assembly GCA_013399365.1. Classification (NCBI taxonomy): domain Eukaryota; kingdom Metazoa; phylum Chordata; class Aves; order Columbiformes; family Columbidae; genus Pampusana; species Pampusana beccarii. Next base: position 158,038 of record VWYH01001143.1, on the reverse strand, counting down.
CCAGGAAAATACTGGAACAAATGATCTAACAGACAAGGTCATTTGATGATAGAAGGAACAAACAATAAATGAGCAAAAGCAAATTTAGTTAATTTGCCAGCCAGTCACTAGCCTCACAGGAAGGAGAGAAGCAGTAAATGCCATGTATCTTGGCTTCTGAGTACTTTTGACAGTGTCTCTGATGTCATTCTCATCATACATAAGCTCAAAAGAGAGATTTACAAGAGGGTGACACAAAGCTTGTGAGAAAACCATCACAAGAGGCTGAGCAGCAGCGGGTGCAGTGGCAAGAGGTACCAGAAACAACAGGGCAGCTGGTGCCAGAGCTGGCACTGCTTGGCATCGCCGCTGGTGCCACTGAGGGCAGCAGGGACACCACGCTGGTCTGCACACCAGCCCCATGCGGGGGGACAGGGAGAAACTGAGGGTGCAATTCGGAGCAGGGACAGTATCTTACGAGACAGTGCTGTCAGGCAGGAAGGATGGGCAAGCCCAGCTGGGCAGTAGCCTGGCTGGCAGATGGCTGGGCAGGAGCCTGGGAGCACAGTGTTTCTGAGACAAGGGCACACACCACGCTGGGATGTACAAACAATGATATAGATTTAGCTTGCAAGGTGCAGGCAGAAGCCCTTTTCCTCTGCCCTGCAGGGGCAGAGCTGCAGCTGCAGTTCAGGCAGTCAGTTTTGGGGTCTGGCACCATGAGAAGGAGCAGACCCCAGCAGACATGGTGTGGGGGGCAGCCACGGGGCTGACAGGGGCCAGGAGAACATCAGCGATGAGGAAAGGCCAAATGCACTGCAGTTGTTCTGCCTAAAGAAGGAAAGAAGAGTATTTCAACACATGGAGCTGCAAAGCAGAAAGGAATTACTCTCTGCCTGTGGGGCAGCAAGGAAGTTCCTGCTTAGTCACTGGGAAACATTTACAGCTGGTAAGGGCAGCAAGGCAGGTGACAGATGACAGCAATGGAGGTGGTGGAGTCTCCATCATTGCACATCTTTGAAGACAAACAATCTGTTGGAACAATGTGGGTGCAGTTTATATATTATTATTTACATTATACTAGAAGTAATATTTTTGTATGGTATGTATAGTACCCCAAATCAGTAAGAGACACCAAATAGCCCAGTGGGGTCCCTTCCAGCCTGCATTCTTTACCGGGCCCAGCTCAGGCTGAAATTCTGCACATTACACGTTGTTTGATAGGAGAATAATCACCCACGCAGAGCACGCAGCGTGAGTGCCCAGGGGGAAGTATCACCCGCTGCAGAGCACTAGCCCGTGCTCTCCAGGCCACCGGACACATCCAGCTTTGGGGTGTCAGTCAGAGGCTCCAGGGAGTCAAGATCTGTGGAGAGTGAACTGCAGCAGGGCAAAATCTGATGAACCGCCTCTAAGTACTAAAGCAGCACAGGCCAGGAATTCTGCAGAAAGATTTGCCTATGGATCAGGCAGGTAGCAAAACCAGTGTCATTATGGGTTTGAAGCTCTTAAGACAAGCTTTGCGTATACTTTCAATTATACCCTCCCTTTCTGAACAAGCAAACATGGAGTTTAAGTCCTTACCTAACCATGGGACTCCAGGAGCTGGAGCTTTAAGAGAAACAAAGTAATTCGTGACTCATGCCGTATCTGTGGCCACTGGAGGTGTCTGCAATTGTCTCTTCTCCTCTCTGTGTGCCCAGGGCAGCACAAATTTGAACCTTGATTTGGAAAGCAGTCTCGGATGCTCCAGTTTGCTTCTAAGTGGCTGCTGGCAAGAAGAAATAAATTGAAAATCTTTTAGCTGTCTGTGCATAGCTGGCCTGTGCCACTCTGATTTATATGCCCCTACAAAGAGCAAACTACATTCTAGGAATTACTCTTTGAGACTCGACATTTTCACCAGCTAATGAAAGGCATTTTGATAATTACGTCAAGCATAAGGGAAACATCTCTATAGTTACTCAGTAACTAAGATACTTTGTCAACACAGGAGTGACAGGGTTCTTATTGCCTAGTTAGTTACTCAGAAAAATTGAACTATTTACAACAGAGGCATTCAATATATCGCATTTGCTAACGCTGCATTTCAGTGGTATGGCCATGGAAATCAAGACTCCTTAATAGCCCAGGGTTTGTCATGTTTGAAGGTGGAGCCCCTTTAGGAAAAAAAAATGCTTGCAGGGAATATTTTATGTATGTAAAGTGTATTGTATTGGATGGAGAAGTAAAATGACTTAGTGAATCAGAGGACACGGATATTGTAAAGCTATTGAGCTTCAGCACCAAATTTGTTTCTGAAGACCTGCGCCACTGTGCAGGAACCTACACCACCGGGGCATTTGAAGGCCTCTGAGTTACTCAAGTCAGAGTGAAAAAGAAATTTCCGGTAAATAGGGCAGAAGAAAGAGTAAAAGTTATTCACAGATGCCACTTCCTGTCTGTAGGTCAGCAAAGTTGTCCCTTCTTAAGCATCAAGAATATGAAAGCCAAGCTCTGAGAAAACAGCTATTTAGGAGGATCCTTTCAAACATGCATGCTGGTGTGTTGCTGGGAGGTTGGCTCTTTTTAATGTTTCGCTACTGCCTTTTGATTTATTGTACATACCGTCCTCTCTCCCCACCCTGTTTCAAAACGAATGAAAGAGAATAGCTGTGACAAGCAGTCTGGGGAATGCACTCACAGAAGAGGCGAACTTTGAAAGTAGGAAATAAACCACAGTATTCCATATTCCACAGTTGGATTTATTTAAGAGAATTAACTGTTGCTCTTTCGTGAGTGGAACGAAGCGTGCGAGGCCACAGGCCAGAGACAAGTGGCTGGATGGAGAAAGCCACCAGCTCGGCTGCGGCCTGGCGAGGAGAGGTGCCATCCATCATGGCCGCCCTTGCACCGCCCGCCATCACCGCCGGCTCCTCGGGTCAGCCTGACAAGGGGGGCTCCCTTCATTAAGGCTCCCTTTAATTGGCAGTGAGCACGGAGTATTATGCAAACAAATTTCACTGAAGAGCGGGAAAAGAGGAAACTGCAGGAAAAGAAATTACAAGACCCCCTGCTGCTCTGCTGCAACTCCCTTGCTCTTTCTAAAGTAGGCTGCATAAATATTGATCTAGCCGGGATGTGCCCTACATTCATTTGCACAGACATTATAAATGTGCTTAAGAATGAGAAATCAATCTTGTTTTCCTGCATGGTAAACATGTACAGCCAAGAATGTGCACAGATAATGCAAATTACAGCTTTCAGGCTTGCCACTTAAACACCGAGTTGGAAAAGGTGTTATTGGAGAATGCATGAGAAAAAGGTCTTCTTACCTGTTTGTTTATTTTCAGGTATTTCCATTAACCCTCATACAGACCATTTAAAACATACTCCCACTCCATTTCTAATTATACTCTGTCATTTAACTAGTTTTCTGTATTTTGCCTGCTGAATTTTTTTGTTATTTTTTCATAACCTTCTCCAAGCAAGGCAAGGTATAACCTTAGGCATCCCTATAACTTTATTGCTGGCTCTGCCATTAGCCTTCCCTCTGGTTGAGCACTGCAACACCCCAGCTGGGAAAATCATATCATTAGGTTGCAAAAGCAGTACAGTTCCTGCACTAGAGAGCCATGAGGTGGCTTCTGAATCACTGGGTGATTAATAATTAATACGTAATTGTTGGATAATCTGTTTAGACAGTCACAGTACAGGAAATTTATTAGTCTTTTCTCTGGAGAACACTGCCACTAAAATAATAAATTTTTAACAAGTCCGCTCTCATTATAATCCTACTGAACTGCCAAAATAGTGCAAAGCTGCCTCATCTTGCTATACATTGTGGTGAAAGATTCTGCCTTTTTACCAAGCAAAGTGTATATGTGTTCCTAAAGAAGACGTGACAGAGATAAGGATTTGTGTGTTCACCTGGATTTTAGAAGAAAATTATTCAGCTCTTTTTAAAGTATTGGATTTACTTTGTTTGAGCTACCATTTGGCCAGTTCCTCTGCTAGTTTTGTTGGCTTGACTTATTATTTTCCATTACTTTCAATTTAAACTATTTACATCTTCAGAAAACATTTAAAATGTTAATGGTGTTGCAAAGAGAAAAAAACTTTAAATTAAAAAGACAGGGTCCCTTTTCATAAATGTAACTCCAACACAAGGTGATGCAGTAAATGAACGGAGTAGGCTTTAGATGGTGAAAACGGTATGTTTAAAGATGGCAAAGGCAGGAAGAAAAAATGAGTCAAGTGATCCCTATTTCTTATAATTGCCACACTGACAGAGCTCATCACCGTTGGCTTCAAAATGAAATAATTGTCATGCTGCATTTCAAAGTTGTGATTCAGGAGCTGCGGGATGTGTCTTTCTGTTTCACAACCTTGTTATATATGGAGATACTTACCTATACTGTGAGGGTGCTGAACCTAGAATATTCCTGTGTTACACAAGTGTGGTTCATTTGAACACTGACCGAAATATGCAGAACTTGATAATTTAACAGTTTACTCTTCATGACTAATGACCCTGTGCTAAAATGCTGGATATTCTTATATGGACAGATACTCCATACTAGAAAAAGCATTTTGTTCAGCTGTGCATTCAATGTGATTTGTAGCTACGCTGCAGAAGTAATTCAAAAAGATCATTTGCTTACTGATGGATCTGCTACATGGAGAAGCAGAAACAGCAGCTTACAGAAAGCAGGGTCTTCCAACAAAACGGTTTCAGACAAAGAAATGGCACTTACAGAATAATGCAATGTTACAGCTGAAGTAAGGGGATAATTGAGCCTGTAAAGTCTGCTCAAACGTAGTGACTCCAAAAATAAGCAATTCTGTCCGTATTGTTATTCCTTGTTAAAGCAGAGTGTAAACATGTGACATGACCCCAGCACATCAGGGAATTTGAGAACAGAAGCAGCTTGCGTTCACAATTACCCTTCCCCTGCCAAAGAAAGGACTTTGCCAGCAAACTTTTTAATAAAGACATTGGGTTGCTTTCCAACAACTTTTACAAGAAGGAAAAAGGGATCATGTAGTTAATTAGCCTCTTTAACAGGGGATGTTCTTGTGTCTGTTCTACAGCTGGGACAAATGGTTAGGGTGTTTGCTTGATTTTTGCCTTATAGTAAGAAATTCTACCAAAACATTCCTAGAAGGAAAATAGGGCAACAGGGATAGAAAAAAAATCTTTAGTGTGTTACGAGGACTAACTTTCCTAAGAAAATGTTCAATATTTTCCTTTCATTGCAAATTATTATTGAGTTTGATTAACCAGAACCCTTAATTTGCTTATTCCACTCTGCTATGATTTCCCCTGGTTTGAAGCAGTGGGAAGCCAATCCTAGCCCCTGTCCAGCAAATCCACTCATAAATACACACTGTTAGTTTCCCTTCCACAGTATAAACACAAGCGAATATTCAATTAAGCTGAAAAGGGACACATCTAAAACTGATCAAAAGGAAATAAATTTTTTGCATAACATGCAATTACTCAGCCAAATCCCTTCCTTCCTAGTATCATCACACCAACATCTTAGCAGGAGTCCAAATAGGACTGGCAATACATGCAGAAAAATAAACAAGAGCTTTGGAAGGGATTTACACTCTCATGCTTCTGGGGAGAAGCCAGCATCCAACCGCTACAGTTTCGGGATAAGGTTTCTGCAGCTAGTTATCCCACACCATCTACCATCATGGTACTTGCATCTTTCCTTGAAGTGTGTGGTAACAACCACTTTGCAGCAGGACACTATCTAGAAGGACAAGTAGTCTGATCCAGTTATATTCCTGAAAAGGTGTAGGTAGGAAATCTTACAGATGATTTATGAATTATTTCTATACCTCAACCCTCACCAAAAAAAGAGCCATTGGTTAGGTATTTGACAATCTGTTGTTATCCTCATTTGACAGCAACCACATTGGCAAACAGCTTCTTGCCGCACGATTCGGACTGCTAATTTCAGCCTGTCAAATCTTGCCTCATGCAGGCTTTGTCCATGACGAGGACCTGGGCAATGTGATCTCACCTTGACATTCTCCCTGCTCTGAGAACGGTGACCTGCAGAAGAAGGTCCAGAGGTCATCCACCCCAATGGACCTGACTTATCAATTCTTCTCCTCTGCAATGAGATGTTTTCATTCTAAGTCTCGTATAGAGGCTTCCCGAAATCCTTGGATTCCTTCCATCTATGTGTCCCCTCAGGGCTACACATCGGTCATGTACCTGCCTTTGTACCTGCCTGACCCGTCACTCCACGGTGGCCCCGGCACATTGTGACTGCTTCCTTTGAAAGCTGGTCAATGCCACCGAGGACAGGAGGAGAGTCAGCAGAGCCTTTCTAGTCACCACTTTCTGCATGTTCCTGCACAGCTCCCCTGAGAGGTCCTGAGTCTGGCTGCTGGTTTGGGGGAGCTACATGGTACGTTCGATTTGGAAAAGTGTTCATTCTCAGAGTAAGCGATGAAGGGCAGGCATGCCTGAGGGTAACTGGTCCCTCAAGGCAGCAGAGCTCTGGCTAAAGCACCTGAAAACAAAGCGTCACACACCGAGAATGAGGATACTTCTTGCAAGCAATGCCACCACAGGGGGGAATTATGTGGTAAACGTTTTGCTGCCGGTGACCTAAGAATCCACTGCAGGTTCCTTGTGCATCATTGTATCTAATATAGAGAAAATACAAAAGGGCAGCCAAGAATGGTAGAACCCAAAATAATTGGCTGTCACACAGAAACACGCACAGCCCAGCTGTGCTAAGTCATGATGGACGTGAGCCCTGCCAGCAGCCCATCTGCAAATGCTGTGGAGAAGAGCTCTACAGCTACCTCTTGCTTGTTATTGACCTGGAGAAAACTTCACTGCTGCTGGGGTTTTTTTAAAAAGCCTGAGTGCTCATTGCCACAGGTACCAAGCTAGCTCCTTCTCTTCAGCTCTGCAAGAAAAACCTTCACCATGTGCTCCAGGTGACACCATTGTCAGAAAATGCGTGCTTGGAAGCTTCAGGTCCTGGCACTACTGAATCCCAAAGCCACTACTGGTGTAGGACTGATCTGTTTGGTGCGGCAAAGAAATGTGTCAGGTAGGCGGAAGCTGAAGTCTGTGATACTATTGTGAAAACAGCTTATCGGTATCTGTTGGCACAAACAACGTCCCTAAAAATCCATCTGACTTTCAAAGCACGGCATTTCCCAACTCCACAGGGGTCACTGATGGGTTTTCACATGTTCATTTCCTGTCTTCCCAAGAGGTCGATTAATATTTTAACCGCAAGACATGTCTTGATCCGTGGAATAGGTAGGTCACGGGCCCTGAATATCCTGGAGAGCGTGCTGCCAGTGACAGTGGCTGGGCATTTACGTTCTGGGAAAACTAAGACCTTATTCTGCTCTAGAAATGAGAATTCACTTCAGTTCGGAGAACCTGGTTTATCCTTGCTCTGACTACATTAGGTGGAGTCTCAGAGAGCTTCAGCTCTGTTCTTGGCACTTACAGAACAGCAGAGGACACCTCTGGAAAGCAAAAGACAGGATGATGCTGCCTCTGAAACAGTTTGGATGCCAAGTAAATACACGTGACTGTAGCTCACTGTGCCCCGGCCAACATCTGCAAAGCTAATGCAGGTTTTCACCTCAGTGAAATTTGGATGTTAAAACATTAGCTGTTCCCCCTTCCTACAGCTTCCTTCCTCCCTAGTCCCAGGTCAACTTCTGCAAAAACTGGCAGAGAGCACAGAGCGGGGCCTTACAGTGACCTGGGTTACTGTGTGGGGAGCTGCACAATCCATTGCTGAATTGACTCATTTTCCTGGCAGTTTTGCTTAGCCTCACCCACGAATACAGGGCTCATTCCCATCGTTCCAGCATGCCACTAAGAGCTCTCTTAATCTCTTGATCTCGTACAACAGCATGGCACAGCCCTCAGACCACAGAGTCATAGCTGGAATGGCCGAGCAAGCGAGCACAGGAGGGATGGTGATGTTAACCCCAGGTATCTTTGGTAGGCATGCTCACATGCTGCTGACATGGCATGGGGGGGCGATTCTGCACACAGGTGTGCAGCCACCCGTAGGGAATGGGCATTTTGTCACTGTAGTAGCTACAGAAAAAAAATCTCTCCTAGACTTAACTCCTTCTGGTCCTATTCATCAAGCATAGCTCAGGTTATGTTCCCTGAAAGCCCTTCTGAGAGGGCTGCTTGGGGAGCTGCAAATGCGACAGTGAGTTACTTTAGTATTAACTTCTAGGTTGATCCTGCCAATATTTTAATTGTATGAGGCTTTATTTTACTAATCTCCTTGCAGGATGTCTATGTTTACTTTTAACAAGATACAGCCTTGGTGTTGAAGAAATAAAGTTTAAAAGGTTCCTTCAAAGGGCATAATGTGCATCATTGTTTATACTTAGAGTAAATTACTGTAGATGCAGCCAGTTACAGCATTCTGTACTAGGTTATATCATCAGTAACGCATACTTTGAGAGTTTAGCTTCCACGATGCTATTCTCACTTCAGTGCTCATGCCATTCACAAATAAATAGCATGTGTTTATGTGATAGATTCTTACTGTATTAAAGCAATACCTGAGATTCTTAAGGCGCAATTCATTTTAATGCAGAGCAATTCCACTGCCTGACTGACAGTGCGTCTCAAGTCACACTGGCACACTGGAGCGAGCAACACACCGCGCAGAAGCAGCAAATGCAAGTGAGCAGGGGCATGAACTTTCTAAGCCAGCTTTGTTGCCAAACCTGCTGTATGGCAGAACCATATCCTCAGTCTTGCATGAAAGGCCTTTATGTACAGTCTTTTAACAACAAACAGTACCCTCTGAGATATTTACAAGCGAGTTAATGGAAGATGACTAACCTCATGAAAAGCTGATATAAAAAATGTCTGAATCTCCTGGGTCACTTCAAATATGCCAGTCATGCTATTTAGGGCTATATATTACGTAAAAACATTGCATTCAAGCCACTGAGTTGGCTGCAGCTTAATGAATCCACATTAATCCATCTCTATCAGTAGTGATGAATACTGTACCTCAAGGAGTTGTGGGGCTCTAAAACAAAAAGGGCTTAAGACGCCATATGAGCATGAAAGATAAAAAGAAATAATTACAAGGAAGGATTTATAAAGTTCTGGAAGAGGATCTTTTAGTGCATTAATATCTAGCAGGCAACGAAACTCTCTTTTTTAAAAAAAAAAAAAAAGAACAAACAGAACACACAGCTTAAAAAAGAATAACCAAAGACACAGTAAGAGGATTAGTGTATAGGGGTTGCTGAGTCTACTGGCAATTACAAGGTCTGCCTTTGCAATTAGTATCAACACAAATTAAAAACAAAATCTGTAAAATACTGCTTCAATTTTAATACAGTATTTAATATGACACTAGAATATATAGCACAGACCTGCAATCAATCTGGATAACAAAGCTGGCATTTCTTTTTCTCAATTTTGTCTCCCTGCACATGGCTTTCAGCTGTACAGTTAACTCAGTGTTGGCAGCTCTTTACCTTCAACATCAATGGAGAAGCTGCTATTTACTTTTCTTAATTGCCTTCTTCATACCTGATAGGAGCAAAAAAATTGTGCTGGAGAAGAAATTCCAAAACTTGCTAAGGAAGCTGCACCTCCTAGCTGTTCCACTGCGATGCTAACATGGCACAGCGCGTGGATGTCAAAACCTAAAATATTTGTGTAATCAGAGGATCTCCACATCACAGTGCTGAGGGTGGCTTAGAAAAACCTCACCTTGCTGAAAACAGTGCAGGTTAACTCGACAAGAAACTGAAATTCAAGTGTCCACGTACTGCCAGCAAGTAATGCTGTGTGTCAGTTGAACAACACAACAATGGGATTCTGACTCAGCTCCAGCCCCTCCACCCAGAAGAAGCTGGGACAGGACTTTCATTCAGCAAGAAGGGAGCTGCACAGACTGGTGCTCAACTTTTGGGATGTAGGGACCTGAGTTCTGCGCATTACCTTGAGTGGGGTTTAATGTGCAACCAAGAAGGTACTCGCCCCTTTTCTCATCTCTCTGTAACATGGAAATAATTATGCTTGACACATTTGTAAAGTGCTTTGAGGTGCACTGCTCAAGAACATGTAGTGGTGTTGATATTACTTGTATGGAAGTGGTCACGGAATCAGAAACACAGATCAACCCTTGCTGCAAATTATTTAGGGGGCTGTATGTACAAATAACCTTCTGGGTGATGCAAGTCCAGCGTTCCAGAATATGTAAACACAAAAGCAACTGTAGGATAATTTACTGCCTAATTCTATTTGAGGCATCAAATAATGGAAACTTCCCAGTTCAAGAACAGTTCTTAATCATATGCTCAATCTAAGAACACATTTAAACTTAGGAGTTTCCTTGAATAAGCACCATCTTAAATGCTTTATTACGCTGAAGGCCTTACACACCAAGATGAGCACAACTAGCATGGAACACGCACACACTGTTGTGCTTTAGCTCACATCTGGAGCAGCAATCAACACAAATTTTCAGTTCCTTGTTATCTGCACATCCAACTTGCTTCTACAGTTGTGACAATTGCACATATGGATGAGGGGTACAGGTGCATACCTTGCATTTTAAAAAATCAAATTAATCCCTACTGATGAAATTAAATATTATTTTTGAGAGCAGCTTCCATGCGATAGCATTTAATTTCTCTTTACAAAAAAGGATATTATCACATTGTTTAATTTAAAATGGTCCCTCTGCTTATCCATCTCCTGGTCTTTGAATTATTTGTATAGTGGCAAACGTTCTGTCTTTTGCTTTAGGATTTTGACGTGGAAATAAGTCTGTTGCTGCCTTGTCTGTAGGGAAATTCTCCCTTACTAGAAATAAACCAGGCTACTACGGAAGAGAGCTGAGTAAGCTCCCTAACATTTTGCAGGATTGAAGGACATTAAATTCCCTCTTCCTAAGCTCCCTCCCCACTTTCACGTGTTAACTGGAATCACTGAAGTGATTCATACCTTCTTAAAACACAGGTGAACATTTAACAGAGACATCGATGATGACTTATAGCAGAGAAAGTATAAATATAATCTTTCCCACACTAGTATTTCTCAGCGCTCATCAACTTTTGATCCAGAACTGAGTTGTCAGTCAAGTTTTCTGTAGTCAAGGACAGGGGATTAAGCAATTCTTGTTTAATGAGGGCATGCTAGTCTGAAATTATATTTTTGAAAACAAACCCCAAATTGGGTAATCATTGCATATTTGATATAATTAAAAAATTCTCTTTGAGTATAGTTCATAGTAAAACTGAGTCTACAAAGTCTCTGGCTGTTTATACCATCCCATTGCAGCAAACATTTCAGAAAAATTAGACAGTACCAGTAAGCCATCACTGAATTGCCCAGCAAAATATTAATTGTAGCTAAACCAAGGGATTGCATGAAGTGGGGTGGTATAATGCTAAAGAACAGAACAGAACTGGCAGCAATACGAACCGAAGCTGGACCTGGTCCACTCTTCTACATTCCCAATGAAAGAGTAAGGAAAGCCACAGATATCAGCTGATGCCCATAACCTGTCCCTCCCCTTGTAGACACATCTAATAGCAGCACAGCGTATCCCTGAGGGCTTTACAGGAATTCGTGAGACTCGGGGGAGGCAGATTTCAGAAGCAGCTGAAGAGGAGTTAACATACTCCAAGCACCACTGCAGTTACTCAGTCAGCTCCATGGTTGCGTACGGCAGCCTGATGCCTCCTGCTGTAGCTGTAGTAGCTGCTGGCAGACATGTCGGAGTAAGATCACAACAGCTCCAGCCTCTGCAAGGATTTCAGCTCAGCTTTGGCTGCTCTGTTGCTCAGGGGACCCTCTGGCTCTGATAACTCTGGATGTAACATCGTCCACAAAAGTCATCTTGTAGTTTCAAGACCTTCGGGTATTTTCCTGCCACTGTATAATTTGTTCATTCAGTATAAAGAGTTTTGGTATGGAGTCATTGAGGGTAATCTGTGCTAAATTATTTTTTATTATCTTATTTTTTGTTAACAACTCCTATATTCAGAAAACTACTCTTCAAGATTGCCCGATTCTGGTTGGAAAACTGCAGATTGCAAACCAACCTGTTTCATTTTACCTGTCTTCCAAACGGCCGTCATCAAGCAACTTTAGAAAATGAAATGTATATTTCGCCCTTCTACTTCCTCCTGACAAACTTCAATTTCATAAGCTCCACTCCCATGTCTCACAGCAGCATTTAATCCCTGTCAAAAATCACAATTCCAGGAGAGTTTAAGAGTATCTGTTGGTTACTAGGAAATGGAGAATAGCCTAGTTTTCTCAGAAGCCTGAGAATTCGATTTAAATATGCAAATACTTGCAGATTTCAAGTGCATTTCCCTGCATAGAGCAAAAATAGCCAGGCTCAGTACTACTAACATTTGGAGATGCTGGGTCACCACAGAAACTGCCACCCTCATATTCAGGAAAGCATGAAGAGCGACAGCACGGTCCCTTTTTCCCTCATGGCACAACTCAGGGCTCACAGGATGCTGGCAGCCTCCTTGCAGCCTTTCTGCTCCTGAACAAATTTCACCAGGCAGCAATAAGTCCAATAATTCTTCCACCCTCAGGACTTCAGTACTGCTACTTCATTTTTTAATTGCATAAAGCCTTTCATTAGTAAGGCCGCTGGCAGTGGTGAGTTAGCCTGGCAAGAGGGAGAGCAAGGTCAGCTAAGTCCCGGGCCACCACTCCGAGTTGTATCGCGAATGGAGGCAGATCTGTGCAGGCTGAGAAAGCTATGTTGTAAACCCAGAGCTGGGGCAATACCGGTCCACCCCACTGAGGATCTGACCCAAGGCTATTTAAATGACCTTAACTCTATGTTCCTACACTATACAGACTATCTTACCAGAGGAGGCAAAAAGGGCTTGTTTAGTCTAGCAAAGACAGAAAGAATATGAAGTCTGCCAGGGGACAGGATCACTGCCTGTAAGTACCTTGGGGCTAAACATTCTGGATTTTTTTTTTAAAGCTATTAGAGTCAAAGGGCAATGCTGGCATGTGAGCAAATGGGTACAGACTACTCCTGGGTAAAACAAGACTGAAAATTGGAAGGAATCTGGATTTTTTCTCTGTGTGTGTGCATGAACATCCGAGTATTTGAGCAATCTGAGAAACGTGGAGCTTCTCTCTCCCTGCTCCCTCCAAAGCAGAGAAGGGCTGGAAACTGTTTTGTAGAAAGTCTTTTTTGTTTCAAGTTATTACTGCTAAAATAATGCCCCTAGAGCTTGCTGTCTCCTTCCTCTCAGAGTGTCTCCGTCTGTGTGTGTTTGCACATTGAGTATTTCTCTCACACATTGAAATCAGAAGACCCAGAGCAACCTTCATGAAGGAGGTACTGTGAGGGTGGTGCAAAGTAGTAGAAATAAACCAGAACATACGAAGCAGCCAGAACCATACCTCAATATACTCAGTGCTGCACTTCTGCTGCGTGCTGCTGCTGTCACAGGAGTTTTTGGGCACTGGTTTAACCCTTTAATGGCCAAGTGCTGCTGTCCTCTTCTGCCAGTCCGAGCTCTGGAAGTGGTCCTGGCTCTTTCACGCAGCAGGAATTCTGAAGACGCTCTTGCTGCTGGTTGTAACCCCAGATACAGTCCAGCTAACTGCAGGGTCAGACTGTAATTAATTTACAGATTGCTCTGTTCAGAAAGTGGGTGGCTTCCAAATAAAGGTAAAGCATTAGCGTCATCGTTATAAAGCTTTTTAAAAGAAGGCAGTCACATACTTCCATTTTAAGTTCCTTCAGAAATACCTCTGTTTTCCGTTATGCTTTTCACCTGCTTATAGGGGCTGTGAAGATAGTAATGTGGAAGTGTGGAGGAATGCTTTATTAGGAGAGATAAACTGTAGTTTTATTATGGTTCTGGTCTATTTATGGTTTGTATATTATATGTATGTAGTAAAAAAGCCCACAAACTAAAAATACTGTTTCATTAGGAGTTTATCTCAGGGTTCTCAGCGGTGATTTATCTCTCCTAACATTGACGTTAACTGGTTAATTGCCCAGAACTCCCACTTTATCGAAGTCTGTAGCATTTTTGATGAATATCTGGCAAGATGTTTCGCTGTGATTTTATAAAACGTATTAAGAAGGAAAGATCTCGAGCAGTTATCACCTTATCCAATTGATATTACTCAGTTAAAACATCCCCATGAGCACTAAGAGATTTCCCTGAATAAATACAGTAGTACGGTGTCATTACAGCATGAAAAGTCACGCTTCTGCACCGCTAATTGAGTTGATCTGATTGTAATTTTCCTTTTCAATAATTCATTTACAATCACATTCCGGGGAGGGGGGGGCGGAATGAAGGGTGGGGAAGGCTGCTTCTAAGCAATTTTCAAGATGTATTTTCAGTGATCGTAGTCCCTGAAATACAGTGACAGACTAATAGCGGTGAAACTTTCTCTGCAAAGCACAAAGCAGCTTCTTCTGTGTGTGTGTGTGTGTGTGTGCATATATATATATACGTATATATTTCCCACACATTTCCACGTCTGTCTTGGATTGGAAGAGATCACCTCCCTCCTGGGATGAGAAGATCGCCCAGGGCTCAGCGCTTGGGTTCCGCACTGAGGCAGCCGCCGGGAAGAACGTGTCAGATCGCAAAGGGTCCGGTCAACGAACCTGCGCAGCCGTTCCCCGCGTGCAGCCGGGCGGCCGTTACCGCCGAGCACGGACCCGCCGCACGAGGCGCAGCACAAGCGCGGCTGCGCACGGCTGTCACCAGCAAGCCAGGCTCCGCTGGCTCTATAAAACCTCCTGGTAAGACTTCAGGAATATAACCACGGCAGGGCAAAGTCCTGCAGTAATTTTAAAGCTGGCTCAGCACACGCCGTGAGGAGCGGCGCCGCACTATGGCTTCCCCTCGAAGCGCCGGGGCCTCCGCCATACTCCGGGCTCCCGCCCTCACACACGGCGGGTCAGCGAGCTCTCGCACCAGAGGCCGCACGGCTGTCGGGGACAGCGGGGGCGGGGTTGCCCGGCGGGTCACGGGCAGGGCTGTGACCCTCCACAGGCCGCAGCGCCTCCTCACCTCACGGCGGGGCCGCGCAGCGCTGTGTGGGAGGGAGCGAGCGGGCCTCCCACACGCAACGCCTGCCTGCCTTCTGGAGAACGGGGCTCCCGCACTGAGAGGGAAGGCAGCCCGCCACCCCCTGCTACGGGCAGCGGCAGCACCGCCTAGCGCGGCGGGAAGCAGGCGCTGCCGGGACTTGTAGTTGGCGGGGGAAACGGAGCGGCCGCCGCCCGCGTCGGGACTACGCTTCCCAGCGGCCCCCGCGCTCCCCCGCCGCACCGCCTCTCCCGGCCCCAGGCGCGGTCACGTTGTGTTTATCGGCGAGGCCCCGCCCTGCCGCGCGAGCGGTGGCGTCACCCTCGCGAGCCTCCTTCCCTCCCTCGCGCGGCGGCCCCTGTCAGCGGCGAGGCGGGGGCTGCTTAATATTCATGAGGCGCGGGCAGCGCGCGGGGCGCGCCGGCGGGCTCACTCGCTCTCTGCCTCCCTAATGGCGCTCGCGACAGCTGGGGAGCGGGGCTGAGCCGGGCGCGAGGGCACCAGCGGAATGTTCCCCGCTGCGACGTGACCCCCCCCGGGACGCGGCGCCGCGCTCCGCTCGGCCCTCCCCGCGCCGCGCCGGGCCGCCGAGCGGCGCTCCCAGCAGGGCGGCGGCGGCATCCCCGGCCCCGCGGGCAATGGAGCCCGCGCAACAGCGAGCGAGAGAAGCCCCGGCGGCGGGCAGCGGGCGGGGGGAGCCGGAGAGCAGCTCCCCGGGCAGGAGGAGTCAGGCAGCGCCCGGCGCAGAGAACGGCGTGGAACCGTCGGGCGGCGGCGGTCAGCTGGACGGCAAAGGAGCCGGTGGCCCGCGGCGGAGAAGAGGGGGAGCCGGCGGCTTCGCTCCCCCCGCGGCGCTGGCGGCCGGCGGGACTTCGGCGGCCCCCGGCGGGGCCGGCAACGCCAACTCCTTGCTTCTGCGGCGGGGGAGGCTGAAGAGGAACCTGTCCGCTGCCGTCTCCTCGCCCGCCGCCGCTGCCCCCGCCGCCTCGCTGGGCACCCGCAGCTTGGACAGGAAAGCGCTGCTGCTGAAGCCGCCCCGGCAGCTGCAACCCCTGCAGCCCCCGGAGCGGGACTGGGTGCGGCGGGACTTGCAGCGGGGCTGCGTCCACATCTACGAGCGCCACATGAACTGCTACCTGCGGCCGGTGCTCTGCACCCTGGAGACCACGGCGGCCGAGGTGGCCGCCCGGCTGCAGCAGCTCGGCCACCGGGGCGGCAGCAGCGTGGTGCGGGTGCTGGGCAAGGCGGGCGCGACGCCGCAGCCCCCGCCCGAGCCG
>VWYH01001143.1:0-141511 GCA_013399365.1 Pampusana beccarii | reverse complement strand
GCCCCCGCCGAGGCGCCGCCTGAGCCCGCGGCGGAGGGGCAGCGGCCGCAGTCGGAGGAGAGGCCGAGGAGCCGGCGGGGGACGCGGAGCGGGCTGGCCGGAGGAGACTGCGGGGAAGCGGCGCGGCCCGGCCGCTTGCCGCTGGGCGGCAGCGCCGAGGAGAGTGACTTGGCTGTTGGCCGGCCGAGCCCGGCGCCCTCCGACTTCAGCCCCGGGCCGCCGCCGGCCGAGCTGTACCTGGCGGGGCCGCCGCTCTCTTGCCCTTCCCTCCTGGGGGAGCTGGGACCGGCCGGCTCCGACACCGAGAGCTTCAGCCCCAGCGCCGAGAGCGTCTCCGACCGGCTGGATCCCTACAGCAGCGGCGGCGGCGGCTCGTCCTCCTCGGAAGAGCTGGAGGTGGAGCCGGTGCCCCCCGATGGGGTGGAAGCAGGTGCGGGGCCGGGCCGGGGCCCCCCCTGCCCAGCGGAGCTGCCCCCGGGGCGAGCCGGGGCNGGCCGGCGGGCGGGAGCCGCCGGCGGGGGCCGCGTCGCCGGGGCCGCCCGCCCTGTACGTGCAGCTCCACGGGGAGACCAGCCGGCGGCTGGAGGCCCACGAGAAGCCGCTGCAGATCCAGAACGACTACCTCTCCCAGTTGGGCTTCCGGGACCTGTGGCGGGTGCAGGAGGAGGGCATGGACTCGGAGACCGGCTGCCTCATCCGCTTCTACGCCGGTGAGCCAGGCGGGGCGGCGACCGGGGGGAGCGACCCTTGGGGCGGCGGGCGCGGCCCTTTCCCCTCCCCAGCCCCTTGGTCCGGCGGGCGGGGTGGGCGCTGCCCCTCTGCCGGGGCTGTCGCCTCTCACGGGGAAGGAGGTGGCCCGCGGGTGTCGCCGCGCCGGGGAGGGGCCGTGCGGGGAGGTCCCCGGCGGCGGGCAAGCCGGGGTGTTAGCGGCGCTCAGGAGCTCCGGGCTGCCCCGCAGCTGACGCGGTGCCAGGGCAGCCTCTCCTCCCTCCAACGCGTGGGTAATGGAGGTCGCTCTTCCGTTGTTTTCCGTTTCCAGCGGCGGCACTGGGCGTCCGGGGTTAATTTTGCCTTAATCTGCCGCTTTCCCTGGTGGCGAGAGGCGCGCCGGTGCCGCTGCTGGGCATGGAAGAGCGAAGGCTGTTTGAAGTGTGCGCAGGGTGCCGGCAGCTCACTCAGGGCTGAGTTGAGCTGTGTGCTCCCAGACGGCTAATAACGGAGCCGAGGAGAAGGCGAGCTTGTTCAGAAGAGAAAAGCTCTTCGCAGTTCTGCTCCTGAAATAGGTTGCAACTGTGCAGGGTGCGCGGATTCCTGAGCTGAGAACGGTGCATGCCTGCAAACAAAATCTTGTACTTAGCTTTCTGTGCCGTTAGCATTTGGAATCAATTTTCCCGTTTGTTAGTGTAGCGGGACTTCACTGAGGGACTGAGGCAGTAAGCAAGGAAAGTACACAACTATAGGGCGTAGCGTTTGAAAACAGTCTAGTCAAAACGTTTATAATGAAAAGGCAGAAGCCTTTTAATGCAGCTTTGTTGTTGCAACTTAACAGTACAGAATGTGGGGAGTATTGGGTGGAAAAGTTAGCTCCCACGTAGTAATTATGCAGGCTTCTGCAGTTTTGGAGAGGTTTAAAAATATCTTGTGTGTCAGTTGAATTTCTTTGTATAAAATACTTATTGTAATCTTGGAACTCCTTGGCTTTTAACTGTACTGTCCATCTTTCCAAGAAGGAGAAATTGTTAAATGTCCAAGTAAATGTTCAAATACCTAGTAAAGTTTTTCTGTGAAATAGGTTAAGTGTGGTATCCAGAGACAAGGTCACACTAGCAAAGTAAAAAATGCCATCCCCCCCCTTGCCTGGTTGGCTGAGCAGAGTTGGTCCTTCACTGAACCGTCAGAATTCAGTGCTTTAACTCTGAAAAACATGGAGATATTTCTCGCAAGTGAATTCTGCTGAATGTCAAATAGAGGCAGTAATGGCGGGGTGAGAAGGTTAGCAGTGTGCTGGACAAGTGCCCTTCTTTATTCAGAAGAATGTGGGAGTTGTGGCGAGTGGTCAGTTCACTGTTTCTTCAGATTTCTTGGTCGGTTGTATAATGGACCCCACCATAACGCATGCAGAAGTGGTATTCATTCCAGGGATTTGCAGAAATAAGTTAGATATGCTAGGGTTAGAAAGGAGCTAAACTATTTTTTTCAGGTTATGATCATGGTCTGCATGGTTCTCTGCTGTGCTGTTGAGGGTGGAAGTCAGGAGCTGATGCTGGAAGGGATGTTGCTTCCTTTATTTCCAGTCCTAGAGTTAAATGGGGATGCACAGACTCATTTTAAAATGGAACAACTGTGTGTCTCCTTTCCTGATAGGGTGTGTTGTAGAGAAAACACAATCAGAAAACATAGCCAAGTCTTACACACAGTGAAGCCTCTTTGCATGTAAGTTTTTTTAACGCAGTAGATAATTAATTCTATATGTTAAATGTGGATGTTCCAACTCTGTTTTATTTCAGCGTCTCAACTTGATTGCTAATGTAGCTTGTGCATTCCGGACTTCCTTGTACAAAACTACTAAATAGAAATGTATTTCTATAAGCATACATAGGATTAAATGAATGCAAATTTCTTACACAAGTTCATATGCTAAGAAGTATGCCTCTGTACTTCAAAAGTGAAGTGTTTTTTGAAATCCTTATCTCTTTGAGGGGATCTGTGATCAACATCTAAACCACCTGTGATCAGGTGCTTGTAGCAGAATGGTTGCAGCATCTAAGGCACCAGACCAGCCAAAAACAGCTAAGAAAATATCACTGACATGTAACCATACTGATTTTATGTAACTGTCTTGGCAAGTTACCTCAGCTTCCTTATTTTATCCCCTCCGCCCCGAAGATGAAAGGAAGGGGAGACACTTGAAAAGAACACACATCAAATTAGACTGTAAAGGGGAGTGTTTTTTTGGCCCCAAAGTTAAGGTGTTTTGCTTAGGAGAAGTACCTTTTTTATAAATGATCCTCCAGGATCATACCCTAAGGAATGCTTTAAACCAGTGATTTCCTGTTTGCGTGGCACTCCATTGGTTTAAGCAGCCTGGCTTGTCCCAGTGGATACAGAACCGCTGGCATCTCTATCCCTGTAATTTCCTGCAAGCTGTCTCACTAGGATTTGGTGATCTTGGTCTTGTAGTGATGTAAAATGGCATAAACCTGGGCTGGATTTATTGCATTGCTTCTAAAAAGAATTCTTTCACCTAATCCCATTGGAGTAGGGAGGGAAGAAGAAAGCATGGTGGTGACTTCTGGGCTTTTTTATTCATGGGGAGAGGCAGTTTTAAGGTTGGAAGATTGCTATATTGAAACTTCACATTACAAATTCCAAATAAGATAAAATGATACAGCCGATTATTTTAGTGATTACTGTAGGCTGGTAATTTCTCTAGTTGTGGAATCCAGAAAGTACATATTTTTAAAAAATGCTTGGAGAACTGCAGAGGATCAGGATTTTTCATGACTATAAAAAAGCTTTCTTAATAAGTATCAGTCTACAAATATTCTGTAAATGAAATATCTGTTCTTTAAATGTGGAATTCCAAATTTAACCCCCCCCCAAACCAAAATGCAGCACTAAGAAGGTAAAAGTGCTTCCTGTATGTTGCTTTGGTTCATTTCCAAATGTGGTTAGTGCATCTTTCTTTTGGTATCTCCTCTCCTTTTACTCTGAGTGTATATGTGGCTGATTTCTTCAGTCACTTGACTCCGAGCATTAAACAGGTAATGCCGTTGCTAAAACAAAACCCCTACAGATTTAAGGGTCTGATCCCACTCCCTGTAACATCAGTTTGAGCAAAACTGTGCATTAGTGACTGGTCATGCATGTCAGCTTTTCTATCTGTTGAAATCTATCTCAACAAAAGATACTGTCCTCCAAGTACTGAAATACTTAATCTCTATTTAAAATGATATGGTTAAATAGCTTCCCACTGAGGTATTATGTTACTGAGTTATGGAACTGTATAAGAATCCATAGTGCAATTACAGTCATGATATTGTCGCTGAGAGACCGATTAGGTCAGACTTACTAAACTATTCCTAAACCCCTAAGAGTGGCTGTGATCCAGAAGGCTTCTCGCAAACAAGTTATAGTATTCCTTATTGCTCTGTAAAAATATTTTTTGTAAAACATAAGTTGTCCCAGTGGCCTTGACTTCCTATAATTTGCATGTAGAAGGAAAAATAGACTAATATACCAATCTCGTTAATTTAAAAACTGCAAAACTGCTTATTTGTTTTGAGACTTTTGATCAAAAACAAGCATGGAATCTCATGCAGTGCTGTGTTCTGGAGCATCTGCATGGCAAGGAGTGTGAGTAACATGATTTTGGTCTTGAAGACTGGTTCAGTACAATAGGTGTTTGAGGCTTTTTTGTTTTACTACTGAAAGGTGATGTTATTTGTGATTCTGGCACTTGGCCACCATTAAATTCTCTGCTCTTTGATGTGACATAGGGCTTCTGCACCTGCTGGTATCATCAAATATATCACTTCAATAGATGATTACATTTGGCATTTCTTAGTTGCCTGTAGGCAATTAGTGGTGTTAATTTTGCAACTGGCTGTCAGATTTTATTTGAGAAGAGATGCTTTTTGCTCACGTGGCCTTTCAGAAAGGTGTAAGGAGGAACGAATCCCGCTTTGTCTTAAAGTTTGTTACAATAAATGTTGGTCTGTCCAGTATGAAGACAAGGACGGGACAATCTCTTGTCAGAATCCATCACAGTGATCTAAGCAGTTGTTTAGTTTGTTGTGTTTTTGTTTGTTTTTTTTTAAAGTAGGTTCACACTGAGACTTCCAGGTACGTGGATGGAAACGTGTTTAGATGCATGCTTGCTTTTACATGAAAACACCATAGGTCTGGCAGTGCTGAGCTTTGTGGAACGTGGCATGTATTAAATTGCTAGCTGCTTGTCGTTGTACTTGGTGAATAACTCAGTTCAGCTATTTAATACGTAAGTAAACTTGATTTAAGATGCGTAAGTGCCATTAAGGGTGGAAAACCTGTCAAAGACAGACCTGCTTCTTAACTGAGGGTAGAACAACTGTGCCATAAAGAGCTCCTGCTTTTAGAGACCTGGCTTAGTTCTGAAATCCAATATCTTATTTAACATGTAATAAATTAATTCATATTAATGTGAATGGATTTTTTTTTTTTCAGATGTGATTGGAAGGGAGAGGTCTCTGTGAACTTGTCTGAAACAGAAAGGAAATACAACTTCTGCCTAGGGCTGCTAGGATCTTGATTTTTTTTTTTTTTTTTTTCTTCTGTTTGTGACTNTGAGTGTGACTTGGATGTACATTCCTTTACTTTGTAATCATTTATACGTTGGCACATCCTGCACGGAGAAGTAATACCTGAAACTTGCCACTCTCATTTCAGTTAACTTAGCATGTTTAAATCCAAACTCGGTCTTTCATGGGACCCAAGCAGTGAAATTTCTAGTCCTGTTCCACAGGAAGGTTGAAAATGCCTGTGGTGGCGTTGCCTTTCTCCACCTGTCCATGTGCGTGGCCATTTGCTTATCTCCTCACCCTCGGAACGGGGTCTGTCTAAGTAAGGCAGGCAGCTTTCGGAGGCTCTGGGGGTGCTGCGGCTGCTCCTCCCGCGCAGGAGGAGCTGTGCAGATAGCGCTGGAATGCTGGCGAAACCGCAGCTCGGCTTTGGTATGTGACAGCTGTTGAGTACAATGGTTTCTGCAACTTTTGAATTCCGTTGTGCTCCTGGCTGGCATCCATAATTTAAGTATGTGTGAAGTACAAACACGGGAGATTGCAGTGTGATGTACATGAGAGTTACTATATATACTAAGAATGTAGTACCTAAATTGGTACACCCAGGAGGTGAATTTCCTCACTGCTGCAGCGTGGAATGCAGCATTCTCTCTTTATGTATTTTGATACGATTCCTCCTTCCATGTCTCACTCACTATTTCCTTTTTTTTTTTTTTAACTCTGCATGA
Source organism: Pampusana beccarii (assembly GCA_013399365.1). NCBI lineage: Eukaryota > Metazoa > Chordata > Aves > Columbiformes > Columbidae > Pampusana > Pampusana beccarii. The sequence continues at coordinate 135,504 of VWYH01001143.1, read as the reverse complement.
ACATCCACTTGGTGATGGAACTGCTGATATACCTAAAAGCCCTTGTGCAATTAAAACATCCATCTGTTCTGTTAGGACACTGACAGACTGCGCTGCGTCTGAAGCACTGTGTGGTTCTTGGGAAGATGCTACTTAATAGTACAAAAAAAGAAACATTTATTCCAGACAGCATTAGGAACTGGTATGTGCTTCTTAACTACCGAAAACTACTTTGTCTTATAAAACAATATAAAGAGAGATTTCTTTGCTATCCAAGCAATCCTCTGGAAGAGAACCTGGTATTAAACATTATGTCTGAGGAGGTCAGTTTGGGAAATATATGCATGCAGGATTCCATAGAATAGAATCTTAGAGATGGAAATCCTAAAGAGTACTACTTGTTACACTGAGCTGTTTAATTTGGAGGGAACCTGTGCCTTGCATACTTAGAGCTACGTTTAAGGGATGGTCATTTTGAATTAACTGGTTAAGCTGCTACTATCTTGATTTAAACAAAAAAACGAAAAAGAAACTGAAGACTGACTCGAGGCTTTCTACTTGCCTTAGACAGTAGAAGCAAAGACACTTTTGACTTAATCTTCAGTGTTTCATTATTTCACTGCTTGTAGAATGTGGCACACTGGCATTTTAGGGCAGATAAATCTGCATATGTACTTGTTTTCAGCTTCCCTTGACTCGATTTTATTGCTCTGTTTTAGACTTTTTTCTCAAATGAGGATTTGCACTCTATTAAGGCATATGTCTGAAATAGCCCTGTAGTAGCTTTATTCTTTCACCTAGAGAACTCAGTGTTGCTTTCCTGTGAGATTTTTTTTGTTAGGTATCTTTTTTTTGGCGAGGGAGTTCAAATGGAATAGACATTGATGCTTGGAGTCAGTTGCAGTTTGTGTGGGGAAACTAAGTAAAAAGGGTGGGGTGTGGTGTTCTGTCTTTTGCTTTGTAAGCTTTGCTGTCTTGGCCATGCGATTCCAGCTTGTTTTTTTCCTTCTCAAAGATATTTGAGAGAAATGTAACCACCCTTTGTAAGCAACTAAAGAGTTTTAAACTCACTGAAAAATGAATGTGTCAACTTTTTCTAGACTTGGCTCTGAAACACTAAGCTCTTCACAAGATACTGAAGAAACTTCATAGGAAGACAATGTCCTCATTTAAAAAAAAATCAATAACCTCTTGCTTATGATAATCACCTGTGAGATTGGAAACCCAAATTAAAATTCCACCTGTATGGTACTGACAGTTGAGTATAGATTTGAGGTAGTTAAGCTCTGCACATTTCATGTCAAAGTTTCTGGGAAAATTCTAGATTTTCGGATTCCTGTTTTACTCACAAGTGCCTTGTTTTATTCTTTGTGTAAATTTTGCCCTTCAAATAGCTTTTCTAGACACATGAGTTAGTTGCAGCATTACCTTTTTGGAGAGAATAATTTTTACATTTTTCACTATAAAATAATTTGTATTTGCTGTAGAATATTTTTTTTTCCAATTAGGCTGGCTTTTATCCACTCTGATATCTTAACATGGATACCATTTTCCAAAAATAACTGGTGGCAAATTTTAATTGAACATTTTCCAACTGATTGTTTTTAAATACTGAAGCCATCTTGGGTATTGGAGAATTTTAAATTTGAGTCCTTTTCTTTATGATATACTTTAATTGACTCTTAATTTACTTTTTAACATATGTACACTATATGATAAAATGTTACATGCAAAAAATAGATATTACTTGCCTATTGGAATGCAGCAGCTGTCCTAACAGCACGGAATGATGCATGTGGGTTGTAAATGAATAACAGTATTGTGTCCTGCTGAAATTCTATTCAGGATTTCAGGTGGGCAGAATTAATAACAAAAGTAGTTTTCTGTGGTGTCCATGATGGCATACCCACTTTGGCATATGCTTTTTTGAAAACCAGACCAAAAAAGGCACTGACAATAATTGCCATTTGGAGTCCTGTCTAAGTTGCCATGTCTGTGGTCATTGCCTCCATACCCTCGGTCACTGTCACATAAAATCATTTAATTACGTAAGCTGATAGTCCACATTCTTTATGCCAGTTGCCACAATGGCGATTCCTCTTGCTTCCCTGTTTAGCTAACTAGCTAGTCCTGACCCTCTGGGTCTGATGGCTGAGACTTTCTGCTCCCGTGGTTGTGGTGAAAATATGTAGAAGAATGGAAATGTTGCAGAATTTCTTGGGCATGTTTGTGCCCCCCCCCTCCCCCGCCAAATTATTTAAGGAGCAAAAATTGTTCTTTGAAGAACGCTGGATTTAAGAATGACAACTGCTGAATCTGGAAGTAAAACCTCCTGGAGTGAGGAGTCATTTAATTTCACAACATAGCATACTATTCTTCGAAACATTTTCTGTCGATGGGGAAGTAAAATTTCTTCCAGCTGGCTTTTGACTTATTTGGAGAGATGCTGAAAATACTCATTGCCCAACTAACTGTGTTCCTCAATTTGACAGCTAACTATTTATGTATTGATGTAAAATACTGAGTTTTGGGAGATTTTTCTCTCCCGTTTTATCTAGCTTAGTTCTCGGTGTAGAAGGAAAATGAAATTGTATAAGTGGAGAAGAGTTTTAAAGTTTGACTCAACATTTTTTGTGGGCCAGAGTTAAATTTGGCCCTTTACAGGGTCTTAGTTGTTCCTGGTCTTGTCCAATAGCAACGGGAATCTTCAAGCTAACTTCACTGGTCTCTGAATTGTATTCATAATTCTCAAAACCCCATTATAGCCACATGAACCGGTTCCTCTCATCTGCAAGCACTCTAAGTGCCCTGCCAACTTATTTAAATAAAGACAAAGCAGTGGGCCTTGGTCCAAGGGGTAACGAGGAGTTGGAATGCCTTTGAAGTTCAGGATCCTGGGCTGTAGGTGCCATTTACATAAACCTCATTATGTAATCTGAATGCAGTTTCTTTTCCTGTTTGTTTGATTTATAAATCTTTGTGTCCAGGAGAAAGAGATAGTAAGACCTGTAATTAAGATAAGTAGCAGGCCACTCCTTTTCTGAATGCATGCTCTGGTGAGGAGAGAATTTTAGATGCGGCATTAAGGGTAGAACAAAACCTGTGATTCAGGCACCTTCAGTTGATGAGAATAATACCAACTCCTTTCCTTTCAAAAAGCTGCATGCTTCTTTAAACAATAACTATGCCGAGTTCAACCTATTCTTTGCTTTAAAATAGACGATACAGAAAAGCTTAAAGTTCTTACTAGCATCAATTTTGCTTTTATATAAGTCACAAATTGTCTTCATCTGAGCACCTCTCATCAGTTTTGAAGCTACCTTGAAACTAGCGAGTTTGTAAGTGGACAGTGAGTTTTCTGATCAGAATTGCATACTATGCCATTTAGTTGCTCTCAGTCAAACACTTGCTTTTCCTTCCTGTCTGATCCTCTCTAGCCTTTTTTTTTAACGCAGATAATAGACAGTGGCACTGGGTTTGTGATAAAGAGTCCTGCAAGCAGCAAAGCTGACTACAGATGCAATCTACTTGCTCATAAGATGACTGGTCAGATCTACCACTGACTTGTTATCATCAGTTATTCTATGATTATTGACTCAAATTGTAAATGATGGAGGAACATGTGTTTCCTTCTCCTGTGCGTTACTTAGTGGGACAGACAGACCTCTAGGGGACAACAGACTCCGTTACCAGTCATTTTATTTATGAGACTTAATTGTGTCTGAGACAATGTAATATTATATGTCACGATTTGCTTTCTGTGTCTATGTATATTTGCTCTCGTGCTATAAAACTTGCCTGTTGGAATAAAAAAAGTTAATGACAAAACCTGTTACGAATGAAGTAAGTAGTGGAACGCCTGGGAGAAGGCTGGTGTGTGTAATGTACTGACGTGGATGGGCTAGGGGCTCTTGGTTTCTTCTGGTACCGGTATTATGTGGCTACGAACACAAAGGCAAGATAGTTTGCAGGTTGCAAGCGGAATGTTTCTCAAAGTGTAGTTAATCACATGTGTGTGGGAGATGCAATTTAACATTTCAGAAATACCAACAAGAGCTTGTTGGAAGCTGTGTAGCGTGTAATTATACAAAAGGTTTTTCTTCCCTGTTTCGGCCCTGGAGTTGAGGATTTTTAATGTACTGTCTTGGTTAAAAGTGTGGAGCTCTAAATGTGGTTGTGTGGATTAAAATTTCAATGGTTAGAAGCAGACCTGAGTTTATAGCCTTTCAGGGCAAGCATTTAACTTTTTCATCTTGGTAGTCCTAGCTAATAAAAGAAAGGACTGGCCAAAAATGAGAATCTGAACTCTTTGAAGTGTCCGAGCACTGTGAAGTAGCTGTGGACGTGTCTTATCTTTTTTCTTTTTTTTCTTTTTGGTGGCATGAAAATCATGTCCGTTATCTGTATCAACCAAAATAGAATCTGTAGTCTGTATATTCGCTGTGAATAAACCAAAGATTAATTTGATACATTTTAGACTATTAAATATAGAAACAACTTCTATTTCATAACTTCCAGAACAATGGTATCATCTGTATATTAATTCCCTTTAAAGTTAGACTAAAGCACTGAGAACTGCTTGGTTCATGTCTCTTTAATCTTCTTAATTACATGACAACTTTAATTCCTGCTAGTATGAGAAGAGTACATGAAATTATTTTACTTTATTTTGCTTTATAGATTCTATCTTCGAGGTGTCTGTTGCCAAAAAAAAAAATCTTTTGGAATGTTTCTTTTCTGAATCCATGTGATAAAAGATCCTAATTTATTTTGCAGCTTCCAGCTTTTTCCTTCATCATTGAAACTTAGAATCAAAATACATTGATCCATATTGGTAGATATTGTAGTACAAAGACTAAGACGCTTTGTAGCCTGCAGTGGACTAAGTCATATTCCTTCTGTCAGTGTCAAAATTAGTGTTTCTCTGGAGAAAATGGTCTACTAGAGCCTGGGATATCATATTTAATTTGCAGCACTGAGTGGGGTGTGATCCTTTGTGTAGTGCTCCACTGGAGTGAGAGCAGTTTCAGTACCACTTGCTGCTTCCGTTTGGCGTTAATAGGACACGTAGTTCGAGTTCCTGGCAAATAACTGATATTACTTACAATGTGGAAATGGGGGTATGCAGATTTGCAGAATGCACTGTGTTGAGACTTTGCAGATCACAAAGCATAGATCAACTGTAGATCCTTCTAGCCTAGAATATGCAGCTAAACTCTTATTTTTTCCATCCTTTTTCCTTCTGGAAGTTTTTGGGCATTCTTGGCTGCACTTGCCAGCTCACCTACTTTGTACAGTTTTAGTCGTCTTGAAGATTTTTAGGGGTTTTCTCTGCGATGCCAATTTGACAGTGCGATTCTTTGTGTTGGTTCCCTGCCCCTGTATTTATAAGGCTATATGTGAAACAGTAGCACTAAGTTACTTTTGGAGAAGAGCATTCATTCTAGCACAGCTAACGTGAGACTATGAAAATGAATACGCAAAATTCTCTCCAGAAACTCACAGTGCACAGCTACAACAAATTGCTGTGTCTGTGTATCTTAAGGTAAGATCAGGCCAGGGTATAGTCAAAGGAGATAAGAAGAGCAGAGTCTTAAAGGGGTTTAAGATGTGTTTTACCTTTATGTTACAGAAACTAGCATGTGAAAAGGTTTTGTTTGTTCTTTAAATAAAAAAACACTGTGTCACGTGTATGTGCTTCACCCAGCAGTGCATCTGTTGCAAATGTAGGATTTTAAGAGGGAAAGATTGTGGCCTGCATAATGTTCTCAAAGTGCTTGTCTATTAGAAGAATTCGTAAACTGGTTATGAAAGGAAAAAGGCTAATCTTGCATAGTAAGAATTATGGCTGATGGTAGAAGAGTTCATGCTGTTACAGCCCTTGAACCTAAAATTGGATATACTGTATCTTTAACATTAACATGACTTGTAAACAGTGGTATTACATCTGGCACATCCATAAGGCTTATGCTTTTTAGGAATGCATACAGTAAACGTGGAAGAGATTCGACATTTGGCACTGTTCTCTCACTTCCAGTCACCAGCTAAACTAGGCATGATCAACAGGTTAAGTTAAAAAAAAAGCAGTTACCAGTCATTATCCATTCTGAATTATGAAGGAAGGTACTGCTGAGGAATATGATACAGGGCAACTCTTGTCTCCTCTTGTAGCCCTGAAAAAGGACAGATTCCTGATATGCAGGTTCTGGGAACTCAGTGTTCAGACTTCTGTCCAGGAGAGATAGCGTGTGTACTCATCACTGGTAAATGCAAGAACAGCTGTAATTTTGATGGGCTACACTGTTCTTGTGCCTATACATTGTCTTTGTTCTTTGAGGTTCTTAACCGTATCGCACTTAAAGAACTGGTGAGTTGCCTTTCCAGATACAGTATTGTTACTTCAGGTTTGTTTGGCAAGCCTTAATCAGAGATGTTACATGACACTCTCTTCAATAGGCCTGTTGGCCGTTGCGCCTTGGAACTCTATGGGTTTTTGGTGGCACTGGCTTTTTCATGTTCAGATTTCACTTTTGCTCAGATCTTTATTGGTCACGTCCACGATTTTCCTAAACATATAGGGCATGTACTCCGTTTAAAATCATTTGAGCCTTTCTCCATAGACATACCTATACTGCTTTACGGCAAAATGTAGTGGTATGCAAAGACAGCTGGAGACTAATCTCTAACCTTCATACATGATGTAGATGCTGTCCATACGAAAACAAATCCTGTGGCATTAAGTTAATACCCACTAATTTTTTCATAGCAGAAATGCCTGAATGTAGCAGTGCCATCATCCATAGTAGCAGGGAAGCAGTGCAATATCCTTATTTCCCTAATGAAAGATTAGGCAAACCTTGTCTTATAATTTATACATAAACATCCCATTTTGTCTTTTCAGATTCTCTTGAGCATCTTTGCACTGGAGTTACTCTTTTCCTTTTAGCAACTCATGCTTAGGAGAACATAGCCCCATGGGACTGTCTGCAGACAGGCATGATTGGCTTCTTTGCTTTGAATGTGAATATTTGTTTCCCTCCCTTTTTGTTAGTGAAAAGCATGGCAGCGGTTAGTTATAAATTGCATTAAGCCATGTTGATGTGACCACTAATCTGAGTGTTTCACTATGGTTTGAATTGATGGAGGGCTGTCATCTTTCTGGCAAGACACAAGGATGCAGCGCTGGTATCAGTAGAGGTGTTACATGCAACAGGCTGAGTTCCTGAATTGTAATCAGGGCTAGCTGAACTGTAAAAATGAGTTCACTGTGCTGTAGGTTACTGTAATCTTTCCCACTATCTGTTATTCTCACCCTATTCATTTTCTTGCATGTATGTGAGGCTGTTGAGAGATTTGGTGAGCAGCAGTGTTCTCAGTAAGAGGAAACGGCTTTGATTTTGTTTCCTAATAACCTGTAAGGCAAATTGCTGAGTGCGTTCGTTCCTTGCTAGTTATAAAGGGAGGGAAAGTTGCACATGGTTGGAAAAAAGCAGTTTTTGTCATCTCACTGTTTACTAGCTGTAGTTACTCTTGTTAACGTGTATGCTTTAATTTTCACTGAAGGCAGTTGAAGTGAGATGGGGGTTAGAATGCTGACACATGAGTGCATCTGGTCAGGGGTTGAAGGTACAGCGGTAAATAGAGTTGTAGCTTGCCTGCGAGTGTCACGCGTTTCCTCCTGAATGAAGAACGGAGGTGAAAAACGTGAGATGAAGCAGCAGCAGCGTGGTTTGTCTGCAGACGAGCTGGTGAAGGCTCTGGCCACAGGCAGAGCAGCGATCTGCCGCAGTCGCCAGCTCTGCTGGGCGCTCGCAGGACGGTGGTGGGGACACGGCCCCGAAGAGAGGAGAAGGTTTCGGCAGAGTCACTGGGGCTGTCTGTTCCGCACAGGCACTGGGGACAGGGTTTCTTTCGTATGCTGTCTAATAGATTCAGCCTTTTATTTTATCATATAATTAAATAACCGAGCCTTTGTGAGGCTCCTGAATTCCTTTAATTTAGCGGCAGTACAGAAGCTGAATTCAGAGCATTCATGGGCCTGTACTATCTCCCTGACTACTTGCCAGGTCTATTCATGCTGTTCTGAGTGCAGGAAGTTCTCACATTCATTCAGGGTTGGGGGGGGGTGGAAGGCGTTGTGTGGTTGGATGGATTTATTTATTTATTTATTTATTTATTTATTTTAAGCAAGGGAAATGGTTATAAGAAAAATTCTTCAACTATTTCCTTGGACCAATTTACCAACTGTTAATCTGTGAGTAAATAATGGGAATGGTTTATACACTTGGCAGCTCTTGAGAAAAAGCAAAGAATCATGAGAAGTTCGCAGTCCACAGCCCTGAGATAACTGAATACTTTGGTATGTTAGGATTTGCCTGAACAGGGATAGACCAGGACTTTTTTGTTAGCACATGTAGCCTTATACATTCTGAAGTACCGAGTTTGATGAGGAAAACTTTGCTCTGGCATGTGGTAGCTGGCTGCTTATACTTAACTTGCTCAAGTTAAATAAGTCTTTCTCTACTGGACTTTATGCTCTAGCTGATAGGTTCGTCGTCTTTTACAGACCATTTCTAATGCTGTGTTGAGGAGGAGATGAGGAATTGCATTTGCTGCCTGGTGAGGGGAGAAGGTGGCAACAGTGGCTTTCCTTTGCTTCAAGGGAAGGGTAGAGATAGGACAAGAAGGTGAAACAAAACTGAGAAAGCGATGACTAAATCAAAGTGAGTACAGAGGAAGTGCAAAATGCTTTACAAACTTAAGTATGCATTTCACTTCCTAGGAACTGTCCCACATCTCTAATCTGTGGTATCTAATCTTTATAACTAGATACCACAGTGACAGACAAAACTGACATGTGTAAAGTGCATAGGAGAAAGGAAAGTGACTTTTCACCTTGGGTTTTCTGCTGGTACAACTGACGCATTGTGGGAAGTGTGCAGCTATCTAGGATGAGTATAGCAGGTATTCCACAAGTTGTATTTTCACCAGAACAAACCGATTTGGGGTAGTACTGACTCTCCTGCAGAGCTTGTGTTTGCTTATAAACTTCTGTATCTGGATCCTCTGTTGCAAAATGGGAAGAGAATTGCTTGACAGAACAGTGGATATCCACCATTTGGGAACTATGAATGAGCAGGGAAGTCATAGCTGAAAATGGTTATATTTTTTTATATATATATATATAAATGGTTTTATGTAGACAGAGTGAGTTACATCTAACCTGTTCCATCTGGAAACTGAATTGGAGGGGTGAAACCCAAAATTCATTTATCTGGCTCACAGGATGTGCTGAAGTACAAGTTTTTGTGCTAGAGTATAAAACTTGCAAGCTGATGTGCCCTTACAAATGATGTTTTAAATTACCTTACAGCTAAGTAATCACCTTTATAAGATTCTACCTTTATGAGGATCCTGGCATGCATAGGACTTAATGATTCCCCTGCTATGAGACTTGATTTGCTACTTTGATGTTGTCCTACAACTTCCTGCTCTTCTGAAAACCGAAATGGTTTTTTGAGTTGCATTCCTTTCCTGTGTGATTTTTATAAGTAAAAACATTGCAGGGAGTATTTGGGCTCATTTTGCCCTTTTCTCTTTCTGTTCTCTAGCTTGCAAGTTTTAGAGATCAGTCTGAAATCCTCTTCATGAGATTAAAAGTGTTGTGAATGAAGTAGTTTTCTTAAGGCGCCATAGTTTCTGGAATCATGGTCTGTTAAGAACATTTACGTATGGATTATGGCACATGTTACCACACGTGCAACTGTGGAAGTAATGCCAAATGTCTGGATTGTTCTGCCAAAACCAAGGAAGTAAGGAGTGTAAAATTACTGCCATTGGTTAGCCTTTTCATATTGCTCATTTTTTTCTTTAGAACTATGAGTTTTGATTCTGTTTCGTATTACAAGTAATGGTGCTGAATATCTTTGGCAGCTTTTTCCTTTTAAAACAGCTTACCATTTTAAGCTATAAAAGTACTGTGACAGCTTTGCTTTTTACAGATTTGTATTAAAGAACCTTCTGCTTGCCTATATGCATAAAATTATATGTAAAATATAAGTTTTCAATCTCTTCATAGAAGGTCATTACTTATTTTGTGAACTCGATTTCATAACACAAAGTGTATGGATGCACACATTTGCTTCAAGGATGGTTTTCTGGTTTTGGTGTGTGTTTTTTTTTTTTTGTTTTTTTTTTTTAACAGCTTGGGTGAGTCCTTAGCAAAATGGAGATAAATAGCATCAGCTATTCCACACGTTCTTGAGTGGTGGAGGAGGGGAGTATGTCACTTGAGGGAAGGTTTACAAGTTAAAACTCATGTTGCCAGGCAGCCCAAGAAGTGAGTTGGCATCGCTTGGAAATGAGAGCAAATTGTGGGCTGATGTTGGAGCAGAATGGACGATGGAGAAGTAGAGAAAATGAAGAGAAACTTGGCTGTTTTTAAATTAGCTTGTTTTCCGCTTCCAGAATACAAACCATTAAAGAGAAGGTCACTGTCTTTGAAAGTCTAGCTGTATTGTAAGAGGAGGGCTGGGCTACATGGAAAGTGTAATTCCCTTCCCTTTTTTATTATTGTAGCATGTTGTGGCGAGTTAATGACTGCTGTTACAAAATGGGGTGTTTGAACACCTGTAATTGTACTGTTGCTCCTCCTAGCTGTAAGAGTTGTGGGTAGGTGAATGCTCAAGAGTCGCCCTTTCTCCTGTAATGCCGAGTTTAGTTTCTGGCTTATATAAGTGAGCTAAGCATTTGCCACAAGATGCTTCACACAAGATACTACCACTTTTAAGGACCAGTCTCCACAGGATTGTGGTGTTCCCTCTGCCTGTCTGATCTGGTATTAGGGACCCATCACATCGATAAACGAGCAAACACCTTGTGGATGAACTTTACACATAAAAATGTCTTGGTTTTTAATGAAAGCTACTTCTTGCATGCCTGTCTCCTTTTCCCGCCGTGAGTGGTGTAGGATTTGGTCTGTTGGAACATATGCCTCTTGTCAGTGTGCGTGTGTTTAGCAGAATGTTGTAAGATAGTAATTAATGTTGTAGCCATCATGTGAATGGAAAATATTTCTGCAAACGTGTCTATATATCTAGATACTTAAGAGGATAAAATTAGTCTTTGGAATTTCCCTCTGGTCCTGTTTAACTTAGTCAACCCTTAGACACACTTTATTATGATAATAATGGTTATCTGCCATTGCTTTACTTTTAGTATCAATATTGCACTGTCCTTTGCAAGAGCATAATGTGCAAACCAGTAGCAGTTGGTGCAAATCAGGACAGTCAGATGGAGGTTATGTTGTTATGTTCTGTCGTCTGGCAAATTTCTGTCATTTCTTCAGTTTCCTTGTGAGTTTAAGAACTGTTGTGGTTGTTGTGTAGCACCCTTCTTGAAAATGTTTTACTATTTCTACTTCAAGCCTTGAAAGTTGGACAGTACAGTATTGTCGGCATATATTAATTCACTGGTGTTCAGTGTTTGCGTTTTATAATGAGTATCAAAGACACTGATTTAGCTGGGACTCTGGCTTCTCCTAGGATTCTTGTGCCCGTACAGGATAAAACTTAACTGTGATCTTACTGATACAACAGTGCTGTTTTCTTTTTGTCTACATGTTTTTGTGGGGAAAATCTGTGTAGGCAACTCTAGTGGATGCATTATGTTGTCTGCTTTTATTTATTTTTAAAATTATGTTTAACTTTTGTTTAAGTATCTTGACATGAAAAATTATTTAGGAAAGCTTTGGGGTAGGTGTCAAAATTTGTGGCACCTGGTCCTTTCCCCTCCATATTGCTGAAAATTGTGGGCAACTTTGTTTTAGTACATACATTTCTTCCATAGTTATGATCTCAATAGTAGGGGGGAAAGGGTGAATCGCTTTTTCTCTCTTCCCATTCGTTGTGTTATTTCATCTCTAGTAGTAACCATTCCACAAAGTAAAGAAGAGGTAATGCTCTCTTCTTCAGCAATTGAATAGTGCAAAAAAAATGAGGCGACAAGGTAGTGTTTTTCAACGGCTACCTATGACAGAGGAAACGTGATGGTTTGACAGAGCAGTGGCAGCCACAAGCAAGGTGGATTCCAGATGGCTTGGAGAAAGCATGAGTATGATGAGGGAACAGTCTCTCTAGGCTGTACACACTGTTCAGCTTTGATTGCTGCAAATGCAGGCACTGAAATCCTTTGTCCCAAGATTGCTCCAGTGCAAAGTTCACGTACTAAAGCTTTTCACCCAATGCATCTATGATGTGTCTTTCTGCATCTAGCACAAGGATTCCTGCAAGTCACAGGAACGCTAACAGAAAGCTGACTTCATTGCTGCACATAAAAAGGAGGAAAATATGTAGTAGAAGCATATTAGTCCTCAGCTGGCTTGCCATTTGTAAGCAGTATTTGCAAGGGGGGTCCTTGCATCATGTTCAGTGTAGCCCCCTGTTGTATTATTGCTCCTGCTGCTCCCAGGCTTCTGGCTGGGGTTTTTTGTAGCTCACTTAGTAACCTCTGGGCTTGTGTCCTGTTGGGAGTTCTGTCTTGGAAGTTGGGGGAGCAAATGCTTGTGAGGTGGAGATTTTTCTTTCTTCTCTCCCCCCGCCCAGCATTTTATGACACTGACATAATGGGAAGCGACAAGAGCAGGAGCCTTTTAGTTTCTGTGGAGTGTGGGTGAGCAATGCTACCAGCAGTAGCATTTCCCTATTGTCCAAGGAAACCTTCCAACAAAGGGGCTGGGTGCTATGCTGTGCTGCTGCATGGTTGTCTAATGCAGTCAAGCATTCTTGCATTTAAACTGACCTCTGTCCAGAGCTGTGTTCAGGTTGTGAGTATTGACATAGATGTTTGATGTGGCCCTGATGTTGGAACTTATAATAGTTTGCCTTGACAAGTTGCTAGGCTAAATCATCTAAAACTTCAGTGGCCGCAAATCTCATGTTTTAATAAGACTCTCAGGCTCTTGTTAGTTTCTAATCCAGTGTGCGATTATTTGCAAGATATCATTGGAGCACTTTTCCAAAGTCTTAATTTGCTGGCAGATCAAGTTGTTGCTTGAAGGACTCAGCTATTTCTTTCCTTCTGCTTCTGCCTGAAAAAAAATTTAGATTTTGGAACTTAAAGATTCTAAGTGTAAAATTTAGAATAAAAAATGGAGGAGATGGGAGGCATTTGACAAGCAGAAATTGCTTCAGGTTTCTAATAAAACAGAAAGAAAACAAGTCTTCTTTTAACGTATTTAAGCTTTGTTCTTGCATGGCTTCATAACAGGCTCAGTAAACCCTACTGATCAAGTGTGTTATTCTAATTTTTGTACACTTTAAACCTTAATCAGACTTCAGAGCGTTGCTTTCAAGCTCAGAGGCAATTACCTAGATTACTGAGATTAAATATTTGTGATTGTTGGAGTTTTACCTCAGCTTTTGTTGGCTGTGTGTATGTTCTACTGCAGAAGGAAAAAAAACACAGTCATAGGCCAAGGGCATTGCTGTTGCAGTGGTTTTGGGGGCAGAGAAGGGGGGGATGCAGAAGCAAATACAGAACTTGCTGCAGGGCAAGGAGATCCAGCCTTCTCTGCCATCTCAATTGCCCTATTGCCTGTCAAAAATTACTTATTTTTAATTAAATCGAAGAACAGATCATCCTTTTTAAATAATAGCACTTAGTTTACAGCAGGGGAAAGGTTCTTGATTGTGTTGTGTTTTAGCAGTGCTGCTCTTGAAGGATCTGGAGAGTCTGTCCCTGTTTTGCACAGCATGGGGGAAATCTGACCCTTGAGTGCCAAAGGGCTGTTCTGGGTTGAATGAGGATGAAATCAGTTTCCTTTCAAGGGATTTCTGTACTGAAGACAGTGTTCTGTTATGTTTCTTCTAGAAAACTTCTTGAAGCAGCTGCTTTCCTAAGGCCTGGGGTTTAGGTGGGGCTTTTCGCTCAACTCTTGTGGATATCAGTTGAAAGGAGAACATGCTACCTTGTGCTTAGAGACTGCTGGGCATGGTTAAGTAACATGGATGGGATCTGTGGCTTGAAGAATCTTGTTATTGTTTGTTATTTCTTTCAGCCAGTAGAAATACACAGGAATGGGATAAGCCTTCTGAAAGAGGGATTTTGCTTTGTCTGAGTGGGTGTATGTGGTGATGTTGGCTTAGATTTTACTGTGGTGCTGTATGTAACAATTCTAGCATCATAGTCTTTTTTTTTCCCTCCCCCCCCCACCCCGTTTCTTTGTTCCTTATTTTTATTTGCAGTAACAGGACTTTGCTGTGGAGTCACCAAGAAGTGGTGCCTGTTGAGCTCCATGCAGTTCATCTTACATGTTTGCATGGGCCTGGTGCAGCTCGCCAGGCAAGTTCTTACATCCTAATGTCTGTATGACACTGAGTCTGAAAAGCATGGTTTTTGGGGGTTCGTATGTATAGTGTTCTGCAGGCAGTGTTTCTCACCATCTCCTTTTTGCACTACAGAGAAACCTTAAAATAAGGTAAATGAGTGTCAGTACCATTACCCGTGCCTGTGGACATTTTTTGCATAGCTGAACAAGGAGTAGTGATGTCTAATTGTACTGTCTTGTGAACATGCATTTTGTTATTAAAAACATTCTGTACAGTGGGGACTATAAAATCAGATGGTACTGATGTGACATCATTTTTAAAACATCTTAATCTTATTTTTGAAATATTTTAAGTGAGGAGTATGCCTCAGTCTCTAGAAATTGTTGAATTCTCACTGGCTTCTAAATTAAGCCTTCTTAAATGTGTAAATATTTACATGATACCTTTTTTCAGTGAGTGTCTTCCCACATCTCCTGCTGCATACCATCCGATCCACGTATTACTGGCTATAGTTAGTAATGTATTGAACCCGTGCAATTATTCTATATTAAGTATGATAATAATGTGATTTTTAGCACTAATCATTTAAAAATTATGAACTCCAGGCTCCTTCACCTTTGTTAATTTTAATGTCTGGATCCTGAAAAAAGACAAGTTGCATGCAGTTCAGTCACGTGCTCTTTTAGGGATACAAATGGATAAAGCTAGAACACAAAATTCATAGTGCCTTTGCTTATTGAAGTGCGAGACCCTTCTGTCAGATAGGCTTTTTTGCATAGAAATAATATAATCTGTATAAAGGCTGCACATATAAAACTTCCTTTCTAAAACAAAGGGAACCGCGTCAGTATGATGGGTAAAAAGAACTTGTTCTGCCTATTTTTTGAAGCTCATCAAAGAGAAAGTTGATCTCTTTCCTTCTCCTTCCAGGTGCTGGGTTGCTGCCTTGCACAGAAGGCTTGCTAGTTGTGTAGTTAGTGTTTTGGAATAAGTTTAACTCTGCAGAAGGCTTTCTTATAGAGTGTTGCATGATGTGTTACAGCTAAAGAAAACATTTTCAAAAGTCTTAAATGACAATGAAAATGAACTAGTAATGTGGAGGAATTTGAAATAAAGACAACTGCACTTATAAAAACAAAAATTGAAGGTTAAGTCTGAATGCCCTAACTTGCATAACTTTTAAAGACTTAAGCTCCAGGCATAAACAAAACAATCCATCCTGCTCTTCTCCAGAATAGCACTTGGTGCAGATGAGAGAATTGCCTCAGGGTAACTTGCACAGTAGTTGTAGTATCATGTTGACATATCTACTGACATCCTCTGCATCCAGAGGTCAGTAGAAAAGACTCAAAGGTAGGACAAAGTGGTATGATGATAGGAGGAGGTTGATTAAAATTAGGCCTTTTGCACTGCTACTTGTTTTTTTTTACTCACTTTCTCCACTCCGCAGATGGCTGAAATGCTTGGAGGAAGTCCTTTTGCTTTGTGGCCTGGGTGTTCTGTGTGGTGGTGGTGTTTTGGGTTTTGTTTGTTTATTTATTTTAATTTTATTTTCTTTTATTTGCGTTGTTTTCCTCGGAGACTTTTGGACAAAAGTGTTCTTCTGGCCTGCCTTGATGAAAGAGAAAGCAGAGCACCAGATAGAAAATTGTTTTGCAGGAAGAAGTCATGTCTGCTAGGTCTTTTGGAGTTCCATATTTCAGCTAGGTATCTGGATGGTATTTATGGCATGGGGATGTTTTGGTGAGGGATTAAAAGACCCTTATTTTGG
This sequence comes from Pampusana beccarii, assembly GCA_013399365.1. Classification (NCBI taxonomy): domain Eukaryota; kingdom Metazoa; phylum Chordata; class Aves; order Columbiformes; family Columbidae; genus Pampusana; species Pampusana beccarii. Next base: position 119,427 of record VWYH01001143.1, on the reverse strand, counting down.
TCAGCATTACCTTGCTGAGGTTTATCGGAAATTCATCAGCTTGTTTAAGTTGATCAGTTACAAAGTGGTGTCGCTGTATAAAATAACTGCGTAACCCCTTTTGGAGCGGTTTGGTTGACATGCAGGTGAAATGCAGAGAGAGTTGCCTTCCAGAGTAGAAAGTGTTGGCTGTCAAATGCAAATTTTAAAACACAGATAAAAAATGGATTGTTGTTATGCTAATCAGATGTGCTTACTCAAATTTAAGGCAGATCTATCCTGAGAGACTTAAGAAGGTTTTTCTTCTTTCTCTGTGGTGTAGCAGGAAATATGTTGGGGTACTTACATGAGCACTGTTGGGTGTGTTATGTGCTGTGTGTTCTCCCAGAAGCATGATTAGATAGAGAACAGCCTACTTAGCCAACAGAGAGAGCAACAGGGTAGCTCAGGCAGCAATTTTAATAGCACGATTGTATGTATGCAGACACTGTTTTGAAAGAAGTTTGCTTTGTTTGTTTAAAGCATTGCTCCACAACTTCGTTGCCCTCCCTGACGCTCACCTTCAGACTGTAGCCAAAATGAATTGGTGGCTGTTACCTGTTTGTTCTTATGCTAGGATTTTAATGCTAAGAAGGAAAGATGTTTAAGTATAAAGACCCATTTGGGAGAGCTGGGGAGGAAGGGAGAAAAGAAAAAGGGATATGTGTGTATTGGATTGTCCGTTTATCCTCACTTGACTTCATTATGCACTCCGTTGCAAAGACAAGAAGGAAATGCTCTCCTAAGAGAGCATTGGTTAAGGTGTTTATGTGTAATACGGGAAAAGAAATGTGTTGTACTGATCCCTTCAGAATTACTGCATATAGTGATGGTTCCAGGTCCTCCATGAATGCGAGTGGCTGTTGTAGGAAAGGAATGCTTCAGGTAATTGAGAAAGGGATTTGCAAAGTCGGTGGGGAGGTTACTTTACATGCTATCAAAATGGAGATTGGGAGGATTTGATCTAAACCTAAATGTGTGGGGTTGAATACAGTCCAAAACTCAAAATATTTTCATCCCATCTAATACAATGTTGCTTCAGCCATGTCTGAACTGTGAACCCAACAGAAACATAAAATAAACGTGATTTGACTCGGTAAGTGAACATTTTTTAGGAGTATGTCTGTCTCAGAGTTTCTCAGCTACTTCTTGTAATGAGATTTTCAGAATTAGCCTGCCTTGGAGACAAATGAGCTGTGCGGGAGAAAAGTAGACATTAGTTTAAGCGTGTTGTACTCTGACAGATGCTAACATCCTCTCTCAGTGCTCCACTACTACTTAGCATTTAAGATCTTTCCCATTTACAAACATGGTTTTGAAAAAATTTTCTACTGGAGAGGAAATGAATCTGATGTTGCTCTGCCGTCAGTGGGATGAGTTTTACCCTGTTAAATGTAGCTTGATTATCAAGTAGGGATTAGCAAACTGTTTCTTGAAGAAAAGACTTTCTTCAGAGGAGGACATACTTTCTTTGCCAAACACAGGAGTTTAATAACTCTGCACTGAAAACTGAAACAAAGTCACTGGTGCATAGGCTACCTCAGCCTTATGTTTGTGTTCCTACTGAATCGCCTGCTCTGTCCAGCCATGGGCCCACATTTTCCTTGGTCCCTCTTCTTGCATGTTACGTAGCCCTAGAGCTGTATGTGTTGACCCTGATGTCCCTTGCAACCTCAATGCAAGTTGAACTTTGGCTTTTTTAGCACCATTCCTACAAGCCTGGGCAGTGTTTCTGAATTTTTCACTTGAAGTTTTGTTCAGGGCTTCCTTGTTTAGTGTCATAGCTTAGCGCCAGCTCCCCCCAGCTGGCAGCTAAAACCATGTGCCGCTTGCTCACCCCTCCCCAGCCCCCGGTGGCATGGGGAGGAGAATCAGAAAATAAAGGCAAAACTTGCGGGTTGGGCAAGAAAAAAAGCGAATAAAACAGTAACACCAACAATAATGAAAGAACAACGCAACCACCATGTGTCGGTCCTGCTGCAGCGGCCTGCCCCACTTTGAAGCAGCACAGGGACTCCTGCTGCAGCTCCCGCCAAGTTCACCTGTCGCCCTGGTCACAGCAGCTCCCTCTGAGACTGCCCCCTCCTGCCTTGAACCATGGCTCGTGCCCAAAATACAAAAGCACCAAACCATAGTTGAGAGAGAACCAAGCCAGTCCTTGAACACCCTGCTCCCAGCATCAGAGCAAGCCAGAGAGAGAGACCCTGCCTCCCTGGCCCGCAGCTTTGTAATGGAGCACGACCTTTTGTGGTCTTGAATACTAGGCTAATTCTGTCAGTGTAGAAATTAACCCTATCTCAGCCAACCCAGCACATTGCACCCCTTATTCTATACCATTTATATCATGCTTAGGTCTTATACTGGGTGACTTTCTGAAATGTAGTAATAGAGGGGGAATGTGTAGTACCCTGCCATTGCATTTAAAATGAGTAGATAAATAAAAATTCTGTATATATATGCCTATGAAGGAGGAAAAATACAAGTATCAAACTGAGAAGTTAAAATTATTTAAGTGTTAGTAAGGCAACCAAACTTAGGTCTCTGACCTTTTTGAGGCACCCTGGACTACTTCTGTTGCTGCAGAGGTAGCTTTTTATGAGGAGGATAGGTAGGTATATAGGTAAAGAGGAACTTGGGATACCTCGGACATTAGACTTACAATGAGTGTACCTAGAGCCCCCTGTAGGAAAAGGGGGCAAATGTTCATTTTCATGTATGCTTCTGTAGGTGTTAGTAATACTTTATCTGGATTCTGGCCTTTATTTTATACCATGGTTTGTCTAGTTTCTTTGTAGTGTTTTTGTCTAGGTGTCTGCTATCCATACAGGGTAACAGGTTTGGTGACATACACAAATATGTTGTCTACAGATACAGAGCGTTATTTCTTTTATGAACAAAGGTGAAGGTTCAGTTGTCTCAGGCCAACTGGGCTTATCTCAGGGAATGAAGCAAAGACAGGCCGGAGTCTTCAGATAACGTGTGGCATCAAACTGGTCTGGCAAAGCTGGAAGTGCTTTCTAAACTCAATTTCACTTTCCCTTCTCTTTCATTTTTCTATTCTGTGTTTTGTGGTGAGTCAAGCACTTAACAGCATCAGGATTTATGTATCATCATGCAGACTTCTCTGCCTTTTTCCTTTCAAGCCACTCAAGGACCAAGTGCTTTCTTCTTCTGGAAGCTTGTTTCTTTTTCAGCTGGATGTTACAGACACTTGTTGCAGGAATGTATCCTTGCAGAGGCTGTTTGAAACACAGCATTTTCTATATTTACAATAAGGCAAGACTGTGGAAAACCACAAGAAGTCTTTACATAGCAGTGGATCTTCCTTGTTCTGCTTTGCTTCTCAACACTGTGCCTTTCTAATTGTTTTTGAACTGAGGTTATATAGGTGCTTTTTCACTATGAGTGTTAAACTTGCCTGTGTCTTTCATTAGGAGTAAGCAGTCTGTCTGCTCTTTTTATTTATTTATTTATTTAGTTACTTAGTTAGTTTTCTCCTGATCCCAAAGGCTTCATGTAGTATGAGTCTGTACTTCTGTAGTGCTCTGAACTTTGTGTAGCTCAGCTGGGGAAGCCAGACAGGCTTTGGGACTTGGGATCTTCAAGCAAGGGTCATATTTTGCCTTAAAAACTTGCTTGCAGGAAAGATGTCTAGGGCTGTTTCAGTCCTCTTGTCTGCCCTGAGTCATTGTGGGTTGGACGAGATGAGCTTCAGAGGTCCCTTCCAACCCCAACCGTTCTGATTCTGTGATTATGGTGGGAGGGTGGGGGTGGTGCCAGATAAAGTAGTCTAAAAGGCTTCTAAGGATCTCCAGATAGTTACAGGTATAGTTGCAGCTAGCAGATATCTCACACTAAAACTCTTGTCTGATGAGACTCTTGAATTTTTGTTCAAAGATGCAATAAAGTGAAATACATTTTACTGTCTTGTTTCTGCTGGATGCATCTGGTGCTTAAAATGTTTCCTTTTTTACCAGTGTGACACAGCAGATGTGTCCTTGGGGCTATCAGTTCAGACATGGACTCAGAAATGTTTCCAGCTGAATTCTAAATTTCTGTTACTTTCGTAAAAGATTATTTTTAAGATGGAGGAAACTAATTGGATGAGTGATGCCTTTGGCCAGCTGAAGGGGTGAGTTGACTATGTAGAGGCCGCCTGAAAAGCTCAGGAGTTGGAAGGAAGTAAATTGTTCTAGTCAAAGGTTACATAGAAGGGGTCCTGCACAGCAAAAGCAAATGGGTATGATACTTCGGTTTTTGAAAATAAACCTACTTCTCAACTGACTCCTCACAAATGAGCTGTGTGTGTATGTGGAAGTTGGCTGAATGTAATGGAGACAGAATTGGACAGACTGTTTTGAGGCTTTTCCAAGAATAGAAAGCAAGAGGAATACCATCTGTATTTGTGGAGCTGAGAGAAAGCGGGCTGCTGGATTAAACAGATAGAACTATGAGGTGTCCTTAGAGTTGCAAGAAGTTACTGGCCAGTGGTGGGATTTCTGCCCTGGTTTATACATGTAAGTGCTATCTAATAATAAAAAGAAAAATCTTAACTTAGATTTTTAATGCTGTAAACTAAGAGAGAAAAAAATCTGTTTCCAGGTTACTGTGTTTCACAGAATCGCAGAATGTTAGGGATTGGAAGGGACCTCAAAAGACCATCCAGTCCAATCCCCCAGCCGGAGCAGGAACACCTAGACGAGGTTACACAGGAAGGTGTCCAGGTGGGTTTTGAATGTCTCCAGAGAAGGAGACTCCACAACCTTCCTGGGCAGCCTGTTCCAGTGTTCTGTCACCCTTACTGAGAAGAAGTTTCTTCTCATATTCAAGTGGTTCCAGTTTGTACCCATTACCCCTTGTCCTATCATTGGTTGTCACCGATAAGAGCCTGGCTCCACCCTCATGACACTCATCCTTTACATATTTATAAACATTAATGAGGTCACCCCTCAGTCTCCTCTTCTCCAAACTAAAGAGACCCAGCTCCCTCAGCCTTTCCCCATAATGGAGATGCTTCACTCCCTTCATCATCTTTGTTGCCCTGTGCTGGACTCTCTCCAGCAGTTCCCTGTCCTTCTTGAACTGAGGGCCCAGAACTGGACAGGGCAGAGTGTAGGGGGAGGAGAACCTCTCTCGATCCACTAACCACCCCCCTTCTAACACACCCCAGGATGCCATTGGCCTTCCTGGCCACAAGGGCACAGTGCTGGCTCATGGTCATCCTGCTGTCCACCAGGACCCCCAGGTCCCTGTCCCCTGCTCTCTAATAGGTCTTTCCCCAACTTATACTGGAACCTGGGGTTGTTCCTGCCCAGATGTAAGACTCTCCACTTGCCCTTGTTATATTTCATTAATTTTTTCCCTGCCCAACTCTCCAGCCTGTCCAGGTCTCTCTGGATGGCAGCACAGCCTTCTGGTGTGTCAGCCACTCCTCCCAGTCTGGTGTCATCAGCAAACTTGCTGACAGTGCACTCTATTCCCTCATACAAGTCACTGGTGAATATTGAATAGTACTGGTCCCAGTACCAACCCTTGAGGCACTCCACTAGATACAGGCCTCCAACTGGACTCTGCCCCATTGACCATGACTCTCTGGCTTCTTTCCTTCAGCCAGTTCACAGTCCACCTCACTACCTGATAATCCAGTCCACACTTCCTCAGTTTAGCTGTGAGGATGCTGTGGGAGACTGTGTCAAATGCTTTAATGAAGTCAAGGTAGACCACAACCACCACTCTGCCATCATCTATCCACCTGGTTATGTCTTCATAAAAGGCTATGACGTTGGTTAAGCAAATGTTTGTATTGCCGAATTGGAAATTGTGAATTGAAAGTTAAGGTTCATTATCATTTCTGCACAGAAATATATTTTCTTGTCCAAGTTAGTACGTATATGTTTGTGCAAAATTTCTTTCAAGCTGTTTTAAGCAGAATTTTGTATGTTAGTAGATTCATTTCTTGTTATTTTTAGAATATGGTGTTCTGCCTTTAAAAGAAATTAACTGTTTCGAGAACAAGTATCCCAAAGGGATTTAAAGTAACTTTGTGGAACATTGGCAAACTTTGCAAAAGCATTCTACTGCTTTTGCAGCAATAATTTGAACTGCAGGGCTCATTCTCCAGCACAAAACTGTTGTAGGTTCTCTTGTATTCTGCAGCTGTTTTATTGAAGTAAGGGAGATGAGAGGTATGCAGTGAGTCATTTGTATATTGAAGTTCACCATGGCTTTATCTGTAGCAGCATCTCTGAAGAGCTCTTGTTCTCCATTTTTACTACTTAAAAGTATACACAGGAGATAGGTTTTAATAGCAGAAGCCTCAACTGGAGAATCTGGAGAACTGACTTTGCATTCTCACAGGAAGCACCACATCTAACGTGACTGCTCTAGATGACTCTGCTCAGATACTTTTTAATACATAAAATTGGTAGGGAATTGCCATTTATTTTGTGTCTTTCAATTATGTGAATAGTATCCTTGTTAGAAAACGAGGTTAAATCAGTATGGACTGAGATTATAGTGTCCTATTTCCTTCCAAGTTTGTTTTCACCCTTTATTTTCACTTACAAATGTTCTGTGTATTCTTTAAAACAGGTTACACAACTCTAAATAAGGGGTTATTTAATCTTTGTAAGGACCTGTCTAGGGTTTATCTTACTTTGGATAACACTCTTGTCAGTCAGCTGTGGTAATTACATCTCAGGTAAACCAGTTGTGTTTTCATCAGTTTGCAAAATTGGATATTCACTGCAATAGAAACAACACTGGCCTTACTTTGATAGTTTTGATAGTAATGGTGTTTCATCTGAGTACAGGTGAATTAACTCTTTATTTACAAAAACAATGAAACACAAAAACCCAATGCTTGAAAATACATAGCTTGAAGGACTTGTATGTCTGCTTTCTTTAGCTGAAGAGTTGGCCCAAACTCTGCCTGCTTGTATCTGTTGTCTTGCAGGGCATGTGACTGACATCATGTCTGTGGGACTGTGTCAATAAATACGCTGAGATTGGTTCTCACTCACTGCTGTGACTAAACAAAATTCGATTTTAACTATGGTATGTTGCTAAGTACAAATATATATATATAATTTGGTCTTTTTTTTTTTCCCCTGGGTAAGAATAACCTGTATATCCCGTTTGAAGAGGTACAGAAAAACACCTAATGAAAGCCAGCCACCTAAAGTCCTGTTGCAGTGGTTTGGTTCAATTTGTAGCTATGTTCCAAAGTAATGAGACAATATTACAGCAAACATGGAGGATTAACCTCTAAAATACTATAAATCCATTGAATTTACAGTACTAATACTTGTCTTTATTCATGTGATTAAAATCTTCATTTTAAATGGAATTCTAATGTCTGAGATGGTGATTGTTTGCTGCTTGAATTTCCTTAATGTCTTGGCAAAGGCTTAGCTGTCATTTTTATCTGATGCTGCCTTTGACCCAAATTATTCCACCAGAAACCTACTGTAAACTTAAAATAGGGAGTCCCAGCTGCCTGGTCCTAATGGGTTAAAACTTGAATGTGCTTCACTGGTTTGTGAACTTAGGAATTTCCAGGAAGAGAAGAGACTGAATCAAAGTTTTGTTTTTTTTTTTTTAATTGAAGAAAAGAAATTTTGAAGGTGCCATGGCACAATTTTTAAGCTCTTGAGAGAATGCTTAAGCTTGTCTGTTTAGTGGTGAACATAATTGATTCACCTTCTCATTGCGCAGAACATAACTCAATTATGGTAGGAACAAACAGTGTCTCCAGAGATACAAGCTTGAGTGGATCTATGAGATCCTGGCCTCCATCCAGCAAATGATGCCATGACTTCTCTTCTGGTGCTTAGAATCTTATGCTAGAGTCCTCCTGCAGGAATTAATGCAAAGAGAGGGGAAGGGGAACTGAAGTGGTATCTGTTCAGTTTTAGCTGCTTTGATAAGACATTGCTGTCAGTTTAAAATGTAACATGGAAACTTGTTTTTATCTGTGCCCTTTCAGAATGCTTACTTATCTCTCTTGGGTATGCAGACAGTCAAGGGTGGGGGTTTTTGTGATGGCTTTTTTTCGTGTTTGTTTTTTGTCGGTTTTGTTTTTATGCATGAACTCTGGTTTGGGACCTTTCTCTTGTTGGGTGTTGACTGTGAATCAGGCACTCTGTTATTTTTATTCTTCACAGTCTGAATGTATTTGACATATTTTAACAAAATGGGTTTGTTGCAAGAGTCCAGTAGTGAATTTAGCACTAGCTCTTCTCTCAGCAGTTCACCTGCAGGTGTGTGAGGATGAGGTGTTTGGGGGGGTTTGTTTGGGTCTTTGTTGTTGTTGCTAATCCCTGCTTGGAACCAAGTTGCGAGGTTCCTGACTGGTGAATACAATATTGAGGCTTTTTTCAAAATGACTTGTGAATCTTTTAAGCAGGACAGTTATTGTCCTTTTTCGCAGCACCTCTTTTTCAGTTGTGGCTCTTAGTCCATTTTATCTGCTGAAACCAGCAGGGTGGCAGAAGCATGATCTAAAGCAAACCCGAACTGCAACAGACCTTTTGTTTTTATCTATTATTAAAAAAACCCAACACACACAAAAAACCCAAGCAAAACATAAAAGCCAGACAAAAGCCAAACAAACAAAAACAAACAAAAAACCCCAGCCAACCAACCAAACAGCAAACCCCCCACCAAGATATCACAGAATAACTTAAGTCAGAAGGGACCTACCTGGGGCGTCAGCGGGTCCCACTTCCCACTCAGTGGTTTGGGTCTAGTTGGACCAGATTGTTCAAGGTTTTGCCCAGTGAGGTTTAGAATTATCTCCATGGAAATGATAGAGCCTGCACTTGAACTTTGTACGGCTGATCACAAGCCTTGAGCCTGATGGTATTATCCACCTATTCGATCCATATCTCACCAAACTAACTGAGGATGCTGTGGGAGACCAAGCAAAAGGCTTTACTAGAGCCATGGTAAACAACATCCACTGCTCTCCCTTTGTCTGTACAGACCTTCCTCCTGTCCTAGAGTACAGTCAGGTTGGTTGGGTGCAGTCTGACCTCAGTAAAACTGTGCTGGCTCTTCCCAGTCACCTCCTTGTCCTTCAGGTGCCCAGAAATGGCTTCTGGGAGGATTGGCTCTGTTGTGACTTGGGTTGTGCTGACTGACCCCAGATCTTGCTTCTTGCAGATGGCCATGGTATTTGCCATCCAAAGAGGACAGCTGGGCTAGGGACCTCCAGAGCTCTGCTCCAACCAGCACCTGTGGTCTTGCACCAGCAGGATTGGTACAGAACTTGGGATTGCCTGCTGCAGTTTGTACCACTGGCACCTACAACTCCTGAAGAACTGGCCCTCCTGGCTTCCAGATCTGAGCGTTATTTCACGTGTGTGGTGCCTTATTTGGACACCTGTTTTAGGCTTAGATTTTCTATGAGAACTGACTCCAGAGTAGCAGAAGTCTTGTCTTGGGAGTCTAATTTTAATGATATTCTGATTCACTGGGGAGGTAAACCTTGCACAGATTTAGTATGCAGCCATAGTTCTCTCATAACACTTCTGGAGCTGAATTAATCCTAAGTACAGAAGTAGGAGTTTTTTTGGACATACAATGTAACGTTTCAGGAGTGGATGTGATTAAAGATCTTCTATATTTGTACACTGCTGCAAATGCTAGTTTGTCCTAGAGAAAAGTACAATACAGAAATTGTACCTGTTTTACAGAAGGTCTTAGTAAGAGCTGTAGCTGCAGGTGGTTTGGCTCTCAGTGCCTTTCTTTACAGGAAGAACCAAAATACAGACAATCGTCTCCTGAAGCTATGAGTGTTTTCTGGCAGAAAGTTGTGAGAGAAGAGGCTTGTGAGGTCTTGGGATTTTTGCAGGAAGGGAACTCACTGGGGAAGTCTGGCTTCCTCTTAAAATACACTTTTTGTGATGCAGATAAAATGAAATAATTGTCCATTAGTGGTGCAGTTATAGTAGCCTATTGATAAGTATAAGCACTGGAAAGGGAAATACGGCTTTTTTTTTTTCTTTTTTTCTTTCTACACTTGAGCTGAAACTTTTGAGATGGAGAAGTTAGCCTTGACTGAAGGTACACTGATTTTGATTATTCAGGATTTGTAAGCTTGCTTCAACTTGTGTTTATATTTCTGTCTGTTTTGAAAAATTGTTTCTCCTTTGTGAATGTACTTATGGCTTTAGGGGTCAAACTTTCAAAGTTGAGCATGAGTAACTTGAACAGTACTTGTTTAGTCTACTTGTGCTCTTACAGTTGAGCTTGTAATTACATGTTCAATCCAGTATGCCCTTCTGGAAAAGTACGTGTTGCTGTTCTGCAAGAGTCCAAACAAGTGTTTGTATTTAGCTGATTGCGTTCCTTCAGCCAATGTGCAGTCTTGAAAAATTGGGGACTTAAATATACTTAGCACAATAATTTAAGTAGAACAGTTAGTCTGCTCATTTGGAGAAAAGCATGTTTAGAAAAAATACTTATGAATGTAATGCATGTTTCTTTAATAGAGGAAAGGGTGAAGTGTTTACTGATGCTATTTGAGTTTCTTCCTATCGCTGGGTGGGAGGTTACGCAGGAATGTAGAGAGTAGTTATTTTGAAATCCTGGTGTTTCTGTTGTCCTCTGAAGATAGGATAGGAATCTTTGTAGCATGGGATAGATGCTGCTTTTTCCTATTTCCCGTGCAGTATCTCAGTGCTGCTGTCCTTTGCAGAAGCTTAAGCATGCAAGTAATGAGGGGACTGGCAGCTTTCACCATTCTAACTAAATCTTCTCAATCTTCCTCTTCACCTAAACAAGGTCACTTTTAAAATACTACACACTGTTTTAGAAGATTGAGTCTGCTGCTTTCTAAAATACTGTCTTGCAGTGCTGGATAACACTTTTTTCTCAATTTAAACTCTAGTGTAGGTTAATCTGGTTGTGTTTTAAAACTGAAGTGGACATTGGGGCAGGATTTGTGTGAGCGTGTAAAAATCTGTGATTTAGGAAGGTCTAAATTGGCACTGCTGTAGGATGTATAGGGAGTAAAGGAATCTCAAAATTTCACCTGGGAAGGATATGGGAAGGTAACGCCTTGTGCTTTTTTAAAATTTGAGATTAGACTTCAATGTGGAGGAATTTGTGAGGTACCTGAGCAGGAAAAAAAAATAAATCTTGTGTAAATACAGACTTGTACATCTTCGTTTCTGTTGGTTATGAACTTGTTTCTGATGATAAACATGTATGGGCCCTCTTCTTCTTCCCCAAGCCTGTGCCTCTTTGTCAGATGCAACTGTTCTTACTAACAGTAGACTACGAAGGTTTAAATATTTTTACGCTGCTGATTCTTTGACCAGGTGTGCCTAATGCTTCTTAGATGAAGCTTGGAAAAATATATGCTCAATAGATTCCTGGGTGGTTGAATTGTGAATTGTGGGCCAAGCCCCAGTCCTGGTGCTTGTTTTCTTGCCTGCAATTTTTTATGGTTGGTACTCTGAGTTCTGTCTTGAACGTTTTTGTGCTGTCTGTTCTGTGTGTGATAGGCTTAGATAAATGCTAGATTGTAGCACTGATGGTAACAAACAGCTATTGTACTCTGCTCTCCAGAATGAATGTCTGCTGTGTTCTGTAATTACTGGGGTAAAAGAGGACACTTGAGTTCTCAAAGTAAGCCATTTTCTGCTGCTTTCCTGGATAACAGTCATCCAGGTTGTAGAGAGAGCTTGTGTTACCACTTCGTGCAGGAGAGTACAGTACAGGTTTACTCTGGTCTACTCGTCTCAATTTGTCTAGCAGAGACCTTCATGTCATTGGACCTCGTGCAAGTTTGTGATTTGTTGGTTTGAGGGGGGTGTGTGTGGAAAAGTGACATGTAACATGCCAATTAGAAAGCTCTGTTTTAACTCCTGCTGTGGCCTGGGACTGAGTACCTGTTCCTGTCGAACGATTTTGTTCCTGTGTCTCCCTTACTGACGTGTGGTTTTGTCTGGATCAGTTCTGCTTCAGAACAGTTGAGCATCAAGGCTTCGGGCTCCTGATCTTTAATGGGTGTTGCTAGTACCTGTTTCCTCAGTAACTCTGTGCAACAGCAACCAGAAGCAGCCAAGGTGTTCAGTATCTACATTCTTTTGTTACCTTAAATCTGGGGCATTCATTTGCAGGCTACTTTGAATTGAAAGGTAGCGATTGTGGTATGAGGAGAGGGTAGGAATGGTTCTTGATAGCATTCACAACAGCGATATAATAGCTGGGAATTTAGGTTTCTCCATTCCAGTGCTATGTTTTTTTTTCCTTAGCTGTTACTCTGTGTGAGAGCTAATGGGCATCCAGATGGCATGACAAATGCCTTACATGGACCAGAAATGAATATTTCATCGTGCCTCCCTAAAGATAATGTGTAGTCTGCTAAGCAGCTTTTTTTTTTATTTCAGCAAGTAGCTCAGCTTTCCGAGAATATCACAGCTTCCAAGTGTTTGTCTCTTTGAGAGAGAGAACTTGGGCTTCAGGCTCTGCAGCTGACAACCTGTAGCAATCTAGTTCTTGCTCACCAGTCTGGGGTGGTCAAGATAAGCTGTGGATCTGATTCTACGATGATGCTTAGTTGCTGGGACTATCTAACCTTAGTGCTTAGGTTTTTGACGTTAGTTATTTGCAGGCTTTGGCAACCTAGCAGCTACCTTAGAGGTAGAGAAGTTTTCTTGTGGTGGGGTGTTGAGTGGGCTTAGTTTGTTTAGTTGTTTGTGTGTGGTGGTTTATTTGTTGTTGTGTTGTGGGTGTGGGGTTTTGTGTTTGTGGTGTTGTGGGGTTTTTTTGTGTGTGTGTTTGTTTTTTAATCCTGAAATGTTCCTGGAAATAAACAACAGCTTCCTTGTCAGGCTACTTTTGTGACAGGGTGAAAACACTGAGAGTGCACTTGCTGGCTGTGGTCTCTAATCACAGCAGCACTGAAGTGCTGATTAGTTATCCTGAGAAGACGTTACTGACCATAGGATTGGAAACCCTGTTCCTTGAGGAACGGGTGCAGTTTCAGCAAAGAAGGATTAAAAGAATTTCTGGTTTCTGCTAGCAGGGGATTTGAAGGCTTATAAAACTAGACTGTTTCAGCAGGCCGTCATAGACCCTCAAGCCAGTCCTCTGGTTATTCTGAATGTTTTCTTCTGCCTTCCTTCTCAGACAAGGGAAATGCAAGGATTGACAGTGACAGTGGCTCATTTGTCACGCATGGGTCCCTCCTGTCTCCAGACATCCCAGGGCAGGGCAGGGAGGCATCGATGCTCTCATTTGAGGGTGCTGGCAGGAGCAGGCGCTGCAGTGTTCTCTCGTGGGGTTTTTAGTGTGACAGAGCCGTGATGGGGAGCGTGAGGGGACACTGCTGGGCAGGCTCTGTTCCCTTCCCTTGTGCTGGCACCGTCAAGTTGTTTGAAGTCCCTTCTGAGGCGACTCAAGGGTGTCGTGTTAGGACAGTTCTGTTCCGATCTCTCCTGTAGAGATCGTGCTCCTCGGCTTTTTGTGATCAATCTTGGAGGCAGCTGGTACTGGTGTACATGAGCTCCAGTTGCTGTCACTAAAGATGCTTCAACTTTTATTTTAGGTAGTTAAAGGCTGACCCTCTTTTTATGGCATATGATTCATAAATACTTGTTTGTTTGTTTTGATTGATTTCATCGTTTAAGTTAGAAAAAAGAAATGGAGAAGGCTTTTTAATAAGACACGGACCACGGTCTGGATTTACACCCTCTGCAGTAAACAGCTAAATCATCAAAGAAAAAAATGGGGTCTTTGAAACAATAAAGGACTAAAATTTCTCCATTTTATGGCTTGTACAATATACTCAAAACTGGTAGTGATCCTGTATTTATCAGACAGCCTTCCACTGTAAGAGAGAGTGGTGCAGTTGCTGGTAAAATGGCCAAACTGTTTGGGTTTATATTTTCCATACAAAGTGTCTGCTTTATTTTGAATTATTTTTAGAAAACGTAAAGAAAAAATATTTAAACTACTTTCAGGCAAGATTAAGGCAATTAAATTTTGTTCCTCTGGAAGAGGTAAGGCTGTATGTGTGGTGAGGCGAGGAGTGTTAACAGCTTTAGCACTTCTGTATTCTGGGGAAATAAAAATTTGCCAGACAGATTGTATTTTACTCTCTCAGTGAAACACTGAGTTTCTACCCCCGCCCTGAGATGTGAAGAGGATTTCTCAGACTTCATACAGCATACAAAAAGTGGTGCTTTTGTATAGGATGCAAGGGAAAAGAAGGATGTTTTATTTATTTATTAAAATCCTTTAAAAGGCAATATTGGCAGTTACAAGTTTGATTGCAAAAGGTAACGAGAAACCATCTTGGTATTGCCTCTAAATTAGAGGCTTTTTAGACATAGACTTTATTTCTGTGGCTGGTGTTTCATTCCCGGACTGTTTGCCTGATTCTAGATCTTAATTTCCCCGATGTGTATGTCCTGTCCTTGTATTCTCATCTTCGCTTAAGTGTTCAGCAAAGGCTTTGAGGTGTAACGCATTTCCTTGGATGAAATGTCTTCTGTGCTGTGTTTTGCACATATTGCAATCTCATTAACTTGCATGCATATTTTAGGTTTAGGAAATGACTTATGCTTCATGCAAGCTTCAGAACGGTGTGTCAGTGGCCAGCTCACCCTCACGCTGTAGCTGTTGGGCTCCGTAGGGTAACGTGTGTTTCATCCTGAAACAAGAGGAGAAGCCCCTGCGTGATTTCTGCCCAAATACTTAGTGCAGTCTAACAAAATGAGTGTGCTTGATGTGTGTTTATTGTGGGAGAGGCTCGGCTCCCCTGGTATTTATTATTAAAGACTGGAATGTAAGTCTATTTTTTTTACCACCAAAAAAAAAAGAAAATCAGTTGCAGGCTTCAGATGAATGAATTTTTAACAATCTTTTTTTCCAAACTTAGGGTGTTTCAGTTAGGCTGCTCCTGAGTTTTTATTGCTGTGGTAGTTTCAAATCGAGACCCTTCATTTATATCTAAAGAATCTCCTGCAGAGATTTTTAGACTGAAAGTGTGTTGAGATTTTGGGGGGAATGTCTCAAATCTCTCAGATTCAACAATTTGGGCACAGAGCAGTTGATTTGAGCTCTCTATAAAGATGAGGCTGATGAACATAGTGTAGGACTCAGCAGAGCTTCCAGAAGTAATTTTCTTTGTACGCAAACCTGGTAGAATAGTTATGTCTTAACCACAGAGTGAGTGGATTGCACTTCGGAATGTAACTGCACTCGCCGTGACACACAAAACGAACAGATTATATAGTTCTGTTTTTGTTAAATAATTGTGTGGTTTCTCTTCAGATGTAGCTGCTGCAATTTCTAGAATGGAATAGGCTTGCTTTGAGAAATAGAGTCATGAAATCATGGAAAAGAGAAGGAGTGCAGGGAAAAATCATTCCTTTCAGCTTCTCTGCAGCTCTTCAGTGGAAAAAAATGATATTTGATGTCTCTGGGAATTCTTACTAGTGTGTGCTCTTGCTAAGTTAGCAGTATACAGAATAATGGGGAATTCTAGTAATTGGTACCTTTCCTATTTAGGCTTGCAAAGACTGCTGACAGGTTTTTAAATTTAATTGCAAACCCACGTCTGAATGTTCTTAAATAACTTGTTACAACCACGAGCTGCTAGGATAGTGGTTTCTCTTGTACAAGATGAAGTTTTGCCAACAATGACGTCTTGACTGCTATGCAGAGTCCTCAAGATTGTGTTTTATGAGGAGGGCGAGAGAAAATTGGATGGGTCTCAGCAAAATCTTCAGCAGGGAGTGGAGGAAATCTGAGAGAGCTCCTCCTGATTTGCTCCGTTAGTTTTAAGATCGGTTTTCGTTCCATATCAAATAGTTGCTTCAGCTTTTGTTATGACACAATATGAAGACCAGATTTTACAGAACTTGCCAATGTAACTAAGCCAATATTGGGCAAATTCTTAAGCTGCTCTTTGGCTTGTTTTCTGTTACTTACTGGGGAGACTGCCAATCTCGAGAAAGAAAAAACTATAGCGAGCTGACCAGTGTCAGAAAGTTGAAAGAATAACTTTTCAGGCTTGGAAGTGTTGGGACTTGACGCTTATAATTGTAAAGGGAAAGAGGAATACCAAATATATTTCACATAAAGGCAGAATGGCTGATGAAAACACGCAGAGCTTGCTTGCTTGTTCTAACCAAACTCTGCCTTTGTGTGGAAAAAAAAAAAGAAAAATACTTTAAGTTCTTGTTCCTAAAACTTTGAACTGCTTGAGTAAGGCAGAGGAACTCTGTGAAAGCAGATGATAGTGCTGTTTGCTGATCCTCTTCCCGTTGTACAAGGAGTTTGTCAGACACAGTGGCTGAAGACAGCTTCCTCTGCTTCAGGCTATGGAGTTCAGAGGCTGTGTGTGACTAAGCTTCTCTCTTCTTCTTAATTTTTATTATTAAAAAGTCTGCATGCCTCTTAATTCTGTATTCAGCCTGGCCATCATTTGCTGGAACTGATTGTTACATCTTGCCGAAGGATTGCTCAAAGCAAGTGACAAGAGGTGAGAGACACCTTTTCTTCCTTTGAATTGTTCAGCAGTGGGTCTCTAGTTGGCATTTCTGATATTAACTTTCAATAGAGGCTTCTGTGCTCTGGTAATGCATCTGGGTTGCTTGATTGGGTGACAGATTTTCTTGTCATGAAATCAGTTGGTAGGGAACCTCCTGCAGCCTTTTGTGAAAGGCTTCAGTGTGAGTGTCACTTATGTGCTCGTGAAGTTATGTAGCACATAGATTTTCATAATTATAAAACTAACCAGTGGCATGCACACTTGGAATGGTCACCAGCCTTTTAAGGGGACAGTATGAAGTAACTACTAGTTGCATTTACTAATCTGGGGAATCTCCTCTTCATCGTCCCGCACCCCTCTTAGAGCAATTTTCATCTGGGATCCTGGAGCGGCAAAACTTCAATTACTTGTACAGAGATCCCTCTTGGTGAGGAGCAGACTGATTTGCATCACCCCACTGGCTTTCTGCACAGGGCTGGCTTGGCTTTTTGGCAGAAAGAGGAGATGGGCTTTTGTGCGTGTCTGTTTGCACCCCTGAGTTGTGAGTGAGACCACAGGTATCATCATGGGCAAGGCTGAGAGGAAGAAACAAACTCCTTAATAATGCTGTCAGCCCTCTGGGAAATTGTGGCTGGTATGCCCACTGTGTCTTCCAGAGCACCTTTTAATGAAGGAAAAAACCTTAATAGGCTGTATATAGACAAATCTGTATTGGAGCAGTGCACCTGACTTTTTGTGTAGCTCACTTGCTTATAAACTTCATCTGTTGCAAATAACAAATTTCCATGTTAGAGAAGTAGCAGGAGCCTCAAGTCAAACTGTTCTCCAAGACATTCAATGTTCTTTAGTGCACAGGGTGCTGTCCTGTTAGCAGGTGGGGAAAACAAAGGTTGGGAGTTGTAGCTGGAAGACTAGGGTAACTTCTGTTTCTCTAGTAGCAGCTGGGACTTTAGAGAGCAGGAAAACTGCAGTGAAGGGTATGGAAGAGAACAGATAGGGAAGATGAAAGGGAAAATATGCATAAGCATAGAAATTGCTGAGAGTTGCCACCTCTTTGTTTCTTTGTGTGTGTTTGTGGTTTTGTTTTTTTTTTCTCTAAATGCACCAAACATATGCAATTCCCATAGCACAGGAGCCATACAGACTATCTGAAGGCAGTATTTATTAATGGTTTTAATTTAGCTTGTAATTTGTCTCATCTAAGTTGCAATATTTTGCTTGATAAGGAAAGTAGATAAAGTCTTTCTGCTCTTATTCTGGAGACAATGGAAGCAATTGTTACTTATTTTCAGCTCTGTCACTTCAAGAGAGAAGTAGTCCAGTGTGTACTGCTTTAAATATTGTGTGTAATATCCCCTTTAAGCACTGCTTCAGTCGCTGCCAGCAGAGCGGTCTGATGCTGATCAGGAAATCCTACCGTGGAGACAGCACTTTAAAATGGACCAGCCAAAGTCTGCAGCTGAGGGAACTCTTGCTATTTCTGTCAGCAGAGATAACATTATTGCGCTGTGTCAGGGTGGCTTATAAAGTCTGATGAGCCACATCAAAGCTGTAAATCAGCTCGCCCGTCTCTGTTGCTGCATCACTATGCCAAGCCTTGTCAGCCCAGTCATATGCAAAGCAATTGCCATCTTGATGTGTGTTGGGGTGTCATCTTTAGGGAGTTGAAAGCGTTTTTTCGATAATAGCATATTTTAGATTTTTAAAAAGAAAACTTCATTTTAAATGTGCAGTGTTGTTGAGAGCTAGGCTTTGCTGCTTTCTTTTTTAGTCTCCTATTTCTCTACTGCAAATGAATTGCAGAGGTACAAGGACTACATGAACAGATTCGCATGTGAATTGTCACCAGAAAGAAACCATTGCTGTCACTGAGTCCCCAGATCCCCAGGTTTCATCCAATTATTACATAATTTATACTAAAAATAATACTGTTACGTTCAGCACTTGGAAAACTGAAAGGGAACCTAATACTCATTTTTGTGAGGCGTGTGTGCATTGTCATTGTCCACCTTTGCAGGCAGCGTAGAAGACTTTGTGCACAAATCAGGCTTGTAATGTCATGGGCACAGTTTGTTGAGTTGATGCTTTACTTATGATAAAATGTAGAGAGACAGTGACAGCTAAAGCTAGGACTGCAGGCAAGAGGGTGGCTTTGTAGTTAGCTTCATAGGAACAAATTCTTTTATATCCTTATTTTCTATCGAGGCACTGAGTTACTTAAACCACAGTTTTTTGCAGTTGTTTTGTTTCTTGCTTTCTCGATCTTTCTGTTTAATTAGATGCACTTTAGCAAGTCAAGTATCAGTTCTTAAGACAGTGGGAGTAGTACAACTTTGCTGTCTGAAGGAAAGAGCTGAGGAATGAGAGATGAGATCCTGCTTCTACCGCTGACTCATCGTGGCCTGAGGCAAGGCTGTCTCTCACGCTAACCATCTGCAGAATGATGAAGATGATGCTTGTCTCATGGTGGTAATTGGTAGCATGTGAGGCAGTTAATGTGGTATCGGAGAAATGAAGTGTACAGTGCATCTGAGGAGTAAATAAGACAGAGGCTGCTAACTAGAAGAAGATAAAATAACTGTCTCATATCCAGAGCAAGATCTCCCTTTTTTGGGGTTAGTGCTTTACACAAGTGAACTCCCCCTTTTAGAGGTGTGAATGCTCTTTTGCCAAGTGGAAGGCTGTGGCAGTGCAGCCTTTGTTTTCTAATCCCTCCATTGTGCACCTGTGTTAACTTTCAGCTGATAATTTTAAGAACTTTGAAGGCCTGACTGATGCAGCCTCAGCGTGTTTACTACTACTCAGTATAGCACGTGACTGTTTCAATTTGAGAGTTCATGGCAGTATTTGCAAGTCTAATGACTTTTGTTGATACTTAACAAAGCTTATGGGTGAGCTTGAGCTTGTGACCTTTCCTTGAGCACATAGCATAGTAAGGTGGTTGAACAACCAGAGATGACAGCTATAATGCTTGTGAAAGGAAACAACTGTATGCAAGGCACGGTGAGAAGAGCCTTACTATTTCTTCATATATTGAGTCCTCACATCTGGATAGTAAGAAACTTTTTCCTTGCTATTGCCATTAATATCAGCAGAGTTGATCTTGAACTTCTTTTGGGTTGCTGCTGCTTTGGCCATTCCCCTTACAATGCTGACCAGAAATAGTGTTTTCGAAACTGTTTTCAGGGAAGCAAGTAACTGATGACAGATAGTAGTCCACACCAACTTCATAGTATATTCCAAATGTGAATCCAACTTCCAGATCCTAAAAAAGGCAATTTGCTTGTTCCAAGACCTGTCTCTTAGCAAATTCAGAAAGCTGTGGTTGTTGGGAAGAAGTCTTGTTTTCTGAGAACACATTAAAAAGTGGACAACATTTGTTTGTAACTCAGTGGAAGGTGTGAAATGGGATGTGTGTTTCCCTTCCACTCTGGATTTCTCAGAGTGAGTTTTGAGTGTGATTGAGGTCAGAGGGTATAAAACCAGTAACTATAAACTAGATTCATTTGTCTGGCAGTTAATTTGGTAGTCGTGTTGTACACAAAGATCAAGTTTGCCATGTTCTTCACAGTAATGTGGAGGGATTTGGAAAAGAGGTGGCCTCAGTGGAAGTATGCTTTTTGGGATGGGTTGCTGTTTTGTGTGTGCACATGTGCCTTGGGTTTTTCTGTTCTGTGGGTGTAAGTTTGCTGCCTGTATTTAGATATCACCTAGCATAGCGTGTTCCTATGCTATGATGAGGATTTCTAGGTGTTACAAAACCATGTAAGTACATAGAAACAGCTGAAGCAGATGGCTTAGATGAAAACCATTGGGAACAGAGGAAGCATCAGCAATGTGGTGAGAGCACGGTGGGTAAGAGTAATTAAATGTCTTTAATCAGATCTTGCTAGCGTGTGGTTTGTTTTTTTTTTTGGTTTTTTTTTTTTTTTTTTTTTTTTTTTTTGCTTCTCTAAAGAGATCAGAAGGGTTCTGAGCTGGTCTGCAATGACTCATTTGAAGTCACTTAATTCTCTGGGATTCTGCATGTAGAAAGTACATCCTTCTAACCCCCATTGACCTTCTTTTCACGATCACAGCCGTTTCCAGGAATGCAAGAATGGCCAATCCATGTGAAGAAAATCAATGGAGTTTAGTCCCTGTGGCAGAGAGTATTCTTTCTTAGCTTCGCAAAAACAAATGTAAAGGTGTGAGACTTCCCTTGAGCTGTTTTGGGTTTCTTTTAGGTTCCTGGCATTCTTGCATGCTCTTAACTTACAACATACTTGATATAAGGAGGGGAGACTGAACCTGAGTGCTGTGGTGGTAAGGGAAGGCAATATACTAATTTTGAATGAATTGTTACCTGGAATGTTCTGTGATGGCTGATAGCAGCTTCAGCACTAGTTGTACGTTGTCTGGGTTACCTGTCTCTTCTGCTCTGTTTTTCTCTACTTGCTAAGGCTGTTTCTCCTCTTCTAATTCAGATTCTCAAAAAATAAGCATCTATGTGGGACCTTGTTCTGTCACAATGTCCTGATATCTGGAAGGGACTAGGTTTGTTCTTGTAGCAGTTCAGTCCGGTATGAAAGCAGAGGGAATACTGCTGTCTTTTGCCTGCTGGAGCAAGAAACAGAAAGGGCACTGTATGCTGCTTAGATAAGAAGGTTGATAAGGAGATTAAGTCTTTTAAGTTCTAGCAACATACCTGCATGTGTTACCTTGTCCGTGAAGGTTTTCATCTGTATGTTTTCCAAAAAACAGAAGGAGGGAAACATTAACAATTGATATCAGCTTTTTATTTAGGTGGAGTATTAAGTACAAAACTGAATATAGGAGAAAAAAGATTCAAAGTGCGAAATCAGAATGAGCCATGCAGGTAGGACAGATAGCATAAACTGGTTCTGAATTTCAAAGTGACCGCCTAAATCGGTTCTTTTCAGTTACTTTAAGTGATATCTGGCTACTGTTGTCATTGCAGTTTCTAATGGTGTAGATTCCTGAAAGGAAATGTTTATTAGCAAAGCACATCTGGATTCTTGTACTTCTAAAGTTGTTAGAACAACCGGATGCTTTGGTGTCCAAACACCTGGTGTAACAGCTGGGAGAATACACTTCTCTATACAGTCAGTCTTTTTAGCATCTGTGTTAGAAATCATTGTAACAACTTACACTGTTGCTTTGGTTGATAATTTAACTTTCAGATTGAGGTTTCTTTTGAGACTCCAGCCTTTGAAGATCCGCAGAGCGCTTAGATTTGAACACTGCGTTTGCTTTAACAAGATTTCGCATCTTTTCACGTCCCTGCTGACAAGCAATGTTCTCTGCCATGAGACTGCTAGAACAAATGATCAACTGCATGGTAGAAGCAACTTACTATGAGCTACTCCAGCTTCTTGTTTAAGCTGTACTGCTCCTTTACTTTAAGGTTTGTTTGGAAAGCCTTTTTCTTTTAGAAAGGTTCCTAGTACCCAATAAAAATTGCAGCAGTGTGTGTGTGGAAAATGTACTTTTGTCTTCTGTAGGATTCTTAGGGGAATTTTAAGTAACTTCACTATTAAGAAAGCACATATTTTTCTTTATCTTGTAGTCTAAATATGCATAATTTCGACTTCCATCACTGTATATTGTAAACATATTTACTGGACTGAAAGACAGTGCTTGAATTTTTTATCTAGTATGGAGGGAACTTGAAGACTCTGCCCCTTTTGTCTTTTGATAGGCTAAATAGGTCGAAGAGTTCCTGAATTTCCCTTAAAGGTGCATCTTCAATCTTTTTGGTTTTGCCTTTTTTTTTTTTTTTCCCCTTGAATCAGATCTTATTTCAGTCTTTGAGCAGCGGATTTCAGACCCGGCCGTAGTATTTCACTAGCAGTTGCACCATTACTACTACACTTTTAATCCTATTTGGTATTGTCTATTTATATTCTCAAGGATGAAGTCAGCCCCTTTGACCTAGCAGCATGGAGCTTTTCTGATTCAGGTGGGAAAACAAACCAGACTCGTGTGCCTAAAATTGTTATACAGAGATGTCAAATGTGACCTGTTGTCAAGACCATGTATCTCTGAGGATAGCTACTGCAAGTACATTCTGCTTTTTTTTTCTGGATGTCCTGAAGTACATCAAGGTCTTTCTGAATTTAATAGCTTCAAAATATTTCATGTACTGGCTGATGGCTGGCTATCCCTCCTTAGCCAGAAAGATCTGAATTTCATCTAAGCCTGTTAGTTTTCTGGAAGCCAGGGTCTGTTACTTTTGCAGAATTGTCTTTTTTCAACTACTTGTAAACTTACTGTGCTAGAAACAAATTCTCTCCACCCCCCCAGCCCCCATTTATAGCCTTAACCTGATTATGCGATCTTTTGGCACCACATCTATCTCTCTTTGGCTGAACTGTCTTCAGGTCTTTACAAGACAAATTTCCTTATGCTTCTTTGAGGATTTATAGTGATGTTCCACTAGAAGCACCACCATGGGACTGATAGTCAGGTGGTCACCTACAACTCAACCAGATGGAATACGGTTCTCCTTGGTATACCGGACTCTGACGCCTATCAAAGGGGTCACCTGAACCTGTGTGATCATTTATAGTTTCACATTTTATGTATTGACAGCCATATGGTTTATTCCTCTGCAACTAATCCAGTTGACTCTGTATTGATGACCAGTCCTTTTAGATATTTGCTGCTCCCTCTGACTTCTCTTACTGTAGTCAGTGGAACCATCTCTGCTCGCCCTCACTAGACTTGCTCACCTTGAATCTTCTGCATCTTTTATGACCACTTGATTTGATATTGTCTTACTGCACAGTGTGAAGAAACTATCAAAAGCTTGCTGGAAGTCTTACTGTAGCAGAATTACCTTTTCCAACTATACTTGCAAAAGTCCAGTGTTTCCAGAGGGATGAGTTTACACTATTTTTGGTTAAAAACGTGTTGATTTGGTATGAATGGTCTTATTTTACCATCTCCCTAAACAGTATGTTTGGGAGACTGCTTCATCTTAGAAGGTCTTAAATAGCAATAAAATTGGTCCACAGGCAAGCTGACATTTTATAACATATGCTGCAGAAGTGCTTGTGAGTAATTGGGAATTGGTTCCTGCAGTGGTAGACATTGTACAAAATATTAATTCCTGCCCTTGAGATCTGTGTACAGGCAAGACGAAACCAAGGCAGCTCAAGCAAGCATAAACAAGAAGAGTAGTAAATGCAGTGGGGCAGGGCTGTTTGCTAGGCGGCTGCTTTGCTTTCTGGTCTTGATTAAGTGTGGATTAACTTGATGGAAAGAGGTGAAGGTGAGTTGCAGGGGAGCAGGAGGGAAGGGCGGGAATAACATTGGAGTGGGGTATGGAGGAGCTGGATTTGGAAAGAGTGGGGGAGAAATCTTGTCTGGCATTAAGAACCAAGGCACAGGCGCTGGGTCTGTGGGAGGAGGTCGGGGAGCGAGGGTCAGGCTGACTCAGGAGGCTGGTGCCTTCCTCGCAGTCTAAAAGATGCCCTGTGCTGCCAAATCCGCGCCTTCTGTCCTTTGGACTGTGAGAGCTGTTTCCCCAGCTTTGTTTACTCTTCAGTGTGAGCTGTGGCAATAAAATATTTGCAGTAATTAGAGAAACAAATCCTTTATGAGAAGCAGAGGCAGCGATTATACCACTTACAGGTTGTCCTTATGTACTTCCTGGTGTGATGAAAAGCAATTGTTTATTTGTGTGGTTCTCCACCAAACCTTTCTCCATTCCCTCGTTCTTTGGTATTTGAAAAATGAATACTTTTTCTCTTGCCTATTTTACAAATGGCTGCTTAGTGGCAAGGATGTTTCTAAAGAACTTGCTTTAACTGAGAGAGGTTGATCAGTCTCATGTGTGGAAGGATGAGAAATGGAGTTTTTTCCCCCCTCCTGGCTTGCCTGGTAGCTCCCACCTTACCTGCAGTGAACCTGAAGTGCCAGTGCTCTGCAGGATGTGGAGATTCACCTGGAGCCTCTCTCTTTTTATGGGGCCTGCATCTGAATCACAGTTGTCCCTGTTGCGGCGGCTGTGAATTATTATTGCCTTCCTAGTGATGGAACACTGGTCTCCTGTGGTTTACTATAATACGATGAGTCACTGAAATGTTGTCTAATCACTGTTGAAATGTCTTAAGGTAATTTTCTTATTTAACTTACTCTAAAAGTGACGCTAACGTTTGTCACCTGTGACTTACAATGTATGTAGTTACTACAGCATCACTTGCTGCAGGTACAGACACCATGAACTTCAAAGGAATAAAACCTGCCTGCTCTGATAGCACTGGGCTCTAACAGCTGAAGTGTATTTTTTTTTTTTTCTAAGAAGGTGATTTTCCAGAGTAGCCAGAATCAAAGTGCCATTTGCTTTTCTGTAGATTCTGTAGGTTGAGCAGGATGCTTCTCTTTCTTCATGTGGCTATGGTGTGCACACACTTCTGATGGGAGGTGTGGTTGGAACCTTTAGGATTGTAAATTGAGGGTGTTTCAAAGTAAGGAATTCAAGGTGTCTCTCTAGTAATAGCTTCTGTCAGTATCTTAAAGATGATAGACTTACCACATATCCTTGTAATGCTTATTTTTCCCCCCAAATTGGAGATTATGGATGTTACACTACTGGTTGCATTTAAAACGCTGTTTGAAATTGGTTTGTGCAAGCTACCTTGAATGGGACTGTCATTCTTTGTTTGGATTTGATGCTTGAGAAATGAGACAAAGAATACACAGGGAGCTTTTTATAAGTTCTGTCAGCCTCTCGGTTTGATGTATTTTTTCAGTGTCCTAGGCTTACTCTCATTCCAATACTAGTGGGAATGGGTGAGGTTCCAGGACAGATTTCACTGGTATTGGAGAGCCAAGGTGACAAGTTTGTCTCTAAAGAAAAACTTTATTCTTAGCTGCTGGAATGATTTTTGTGTAGATACAGTGATGTAACTAAATATTTCCAGCTCTGAAATGACTGACAAATACCTGGTCCACGTTACATTGCTTGTAGTAGAAATACCTTCTCTTGTTCCACTGCATAGCTGATGGAGCAGGCTGCTGTGTGTAACCTCACAGTCCTGCCGTTGTGTTCTGTGTTTTAGTTGCATTGTGTCTTCTTGATCAGTGAGGGAAGAAAAAAGGCCATTTCAAACAGTCTGTTTGTAGCGTCCAAAATATACTACAAGTGTTATAGGTAGCAGCTTAGTGGCAAAAAGCAGCAAGGGTCTTGGCTATTAAAGTTGTGGATCTCAGAGCCTTGCTAGTCTTGTGGTTTTATTTCTCATGCTCCTACCTTAGGATGAGAGGGCAGGGGATATTTACAGTCAACAGATAGGCGGTCAGATGAGAGGGTTTTTTGGGGTGATATTGTCTTTGGGGAAAGTACCAGCTTGGGTTCACCTCCATCTCACAGCATAGGAGTGTGCCGTAGCTCTACTAGAGCAGGATTGCAGCAGGGTAGCAAGGGTGTTGTAGGCCATGCTGTAGGCCTGCAGCGTGCGAAGGATACCAGCGTCTCTGGCAGGGAAAACTCTGCTAAGCCTAGCACAGTATTCTTTATTTTCTTCACTCTGTTTTCCGTAGATAAATCTGTGCCCCTTGGAATAGGTTACGGGAGTATAATTGGCCCAAGACTAACTGCTACTGTAAAGCAATCTCTGGTGTGTTGTGCTGTCGGCACTAAGCTAAATATTAAAAAGCAAGCTTAACCAAGAACGGGATATACCACTAGGGAGCTGTGGCTGTTCCATCTGACTCTTCAAATTAATTCTAGAGCTCAAAAAAGAAGTTTGAGAGCGAGCAGCCTGGGGCTCAAACAATAAATTGCAAATTAAGAAGTGATATTTTAAGAATTTTGTGAGCGTTGAGGTAAGGGAATTACATGCTCGAGGTGTGCTACTATGGATGAAAGCCTAGCTTTCTGTGAATAGTGGTTTTAATGTTTCTTGATTATTATTTTTTTTAATTTAAAATTGACACCTTGTCATTGTGCTGGGGGACAGCTTTAAAATTTTATCTGAATTCACTGAATTTTTCCCATAATCCCAGAAATGTGACAAAAGAGTTAACTGAAAAGAGCAAGCCTTCATTTGGGTTTTCAGGGACACCTTGTCAGATATCATGGTTTTGCAGCCCATATGGAAGAGAGGGAGCACTTGTTTCAGATGTTTAAATTTTTCTTTTAAATCTTATAAAGGCAGTAAACATGGTGAACTGGAGTAACACTTACATTCATGTATTTCTATATGACATTCAAAACTATAAAACTTTGGAAATTTACTTATGTCTTTTAAAAGACTCTGTAAACTGATTGCATAAAAATGAACACAAAGTAGGGTGAGCATACCAATGGAAAAAGTCCTTAAGGCTTCATCTCTATGTAATTCCCATGACAACTCTTATCACCTAGCCACTCAGATGAGAATAGCGAAACCGTTTTTGGGATTACAGGAAAAATAGGGAATTTAATATTTTTGCTCTTCTTTTTCTGCTGTTTGTTAGCCTTTCTTTTCCCCTTGTGAGAGGATCGTGCACTATCACACACACCTAGCATAGTGTGTCTCCAGATTGTGAAAACTGGGCTGAAACACATGTAGCAAACTGGCCACTCTTCCTTCTCTTGAGCCCGGTGCTAACACTGATATTAGTTTGCAAAACAGAATTGCAGACTATACAGTTTGCTCCTAGATAACTTAAATAAATCTTATAAAACAAACAACACAACAAAACCAACCAACCAAAAAACCCCAATGCC
This sequence comes from Pampusana beccarii, assembly GCA_013399365.1. NCBI lineage: Eukaryota > Metazoa > Chordata > Aves > Columbiformes > Columbidae > Pampusana > Pampusana beccarii. The sequence goes on along the minus strand of VWYH01001143.1, from coordinate 92,176 downwards.
GAACCTGCAGAGCAAGTTGTCTGCCGTTTTGGGGGCTGCTACACAGGGAAATCTGATTGCTGCTTTTTTCCTTGCATCAGTTTCTGTTCTAAGACAATAAGCTCTAAACTCTTTGCAAGGTATTTAAAATAAAAGCCAGCTTGGAGCTAATTTCGAAGAGAAACAAATGGACCAGGGAGCATGGAGGTGCCACCGCTGACCCCGCAGGTGGAATGGAATGTGTCTGTTTACAGGAGCATAAAAATAACCACGCCAGGACGCATGTTGTCTGGGCAGGAATATCAGCACAGATCTCTCCTCTTACTTTGTATCGTTCCTGTGTGGATGATACAAACTTTATCTGTTAATCTGTGTGTTTATTAATCCAATATAAACCGAAGTTTAAATAACTGATTCTTACCTGAAAGAGCTAGATGGTGTCAGACTGCTGTGAGCTGTCTGATGGAGATTCTGAGCTGTTATATTAAACTTGTACAACCTTGCTTTTTAGTGACTTTTCTAGCTGTTTGTTTTGTTTTTTTCTCCTAGTCAGTTAATACAATAGCACACTTTCCTGGCACTTCATTTGTTAGGCACTAAAGCTATGGGCAGGGAGCCCACAGAGTATTCAAAAGACAGGGCACGAGCTCCTTTTAGCACATTCATGTAATATAACTTTCTGCATTGCTATTCACTTCATCAGTGGCCTCTCAGCTCAGCAGCCTTTCTACTTCAGAGAGTGGCTTGACACATATTCAAATCGGCAAGCTATGGTGCGCTGTATCAGCTGGGAGGGTTGTTTGTTTGAAAAGAGTAACACGGAGACTTTTGTTGCTAAGGAATAGAGACCTGCATTGGAATCAAGGTCTGGAATGTGCTAGCTTTAATGCTGCTACATTCTGTGATGCCTTGTTTCATAAGCAAACATCTTGTTGAACAAGTTTTCCCAAATAAGTACAACCTACAATATAATGAAGACTTGTGATTCTTCCCTTTTAAAACACTATTTCATGTAGGCTTTGTGATCCTCTATTTATAGATAAATCATTTTAATCTAAAATGTCTTTTGTGGAAGTGCTTGGGAGTTTCCCTAGCTGTAGTTTGGAGACCAGTGTGTGCTTTGTACATGTCCTGAGCGGTGTTTTGGCATGGCAAAAATTCCGATTTAGCCCACATGGTTTGGGTATGTTATATGCAACTGGTTTTTACTCTTTACCTTTTCTGAGTTTGTTCCCAGACCTTGAAGATTACTTCAACTGTAGAAGACTGATTTGGATGTTGACATGCAAATGAATGCATGAGTAATCACATGTAGCTCCAGAACTTCTTGGCCAAGTGTTTTCCTGCTACATGCCTGGTTAACGGGAGCTTCTGCTCTGTCTTCTCCTGGTTTTGCAACATAAAACCACACATTTACCATAATTTCTGCAGCATTATAATTTTTGTGTGGTGGGAGGGATGGAATGAAACTTTGTATAGTGATTATGGTTGGCTTGGGGATTTAGATCAAAAGTACTTGGTTCATGAGTTTGCTGCCCAACCTGTTGTTATGTATCTGAACTTTTACGTGTGGGGGAAGTCACCTGCAAACAGCAGACGTGGAAATTACAAGGTGGGAAAGAGATGGGCAAGGTATTGGGTTGTAAAAGGATTCTATGAGCAACAGTAGCTTAGAAGAACTCAAAAAAGAAAGCTGTTTCTTAGCTGGATAATTTCATGGTATGACCAACTCCACGTTCCCACAAACAAGTGTACAGCCATGTGGGTGGTAAACTAAAGGAACAATGGAAATGAACTGCAGAAATGGGGGTGGAAAGGATAAGAGTATCTCAGGACAGTCCCGCTGCTGAACTGAATGCGTGGTGTCATTAAACTGTGGTCTGAGGAGGAACCCTGAAGGTAATGCTCACTGTCTTGTATTCGGAGTTCAGAAGCAGTGTGCAAGGTGGTTGTATAGGGAGTGAATCAACAGAATGGTTTGGTGTGTGTGGTTTGTTGTTGTTGTTACTGCTTGTTCTGTTTTGGTGTTGCTAAAGTTAACCGTTCCCTTCACATTTTTCATTACTGGTGAGCAAGATGCATCTGATGGCTGGCAATTTCGTGGAGGGATCAGATGTGAGTAAAGAGGAGCAACAACTCAGCAATCCTTTGTGGCAGGAGGGAGGGAGAGGGAAAGTGTTGCAGGACTTGTGATGGGAGATAGCAACCTTGTGGTGAAACAATATAAAGTGCCTGTATGGAAGAAAGAGACTCAGACATAATTCACCTTTCTGCAGAGCCTGTGTGACTCTGCTTGCCTGGATGTAAAGACAAGTGGCCACAGCAACTTCCAAAACTCATGTCAGTATTGTTGATGTTGCCCTATTGAGACCTAGGTTACGTGCTTTGTTGTTAAAATACTGTTAAAATATTCATAAAATGCTTCATCATTGTTGACAAAACAAACCCATAGCAGTGATAAAGCAGCCTGTACTGCCTAATGCCTGCAACAACATAAAGTACACTGTTTCTTCCTAGAATGTGAAAAGTATGTTGTACTGAGTAACTAGCATGTTTTCTCTTCTGCCTGGTCTAGATATGTCGAACGCATTGAATGCTTATTTCTGCTAGGGGTTTTAAGAGTGGCTTCTCTGTATATTGCATTAATGTGAAACTGGTTGCCCACTTCAAAAGTTGTTTTCAAAAGTGTTAAGAACATGTCAGTTCTAAAATAACTTCTTCCCTTACATAGGAAGATGAATCAGATTGACTGCACTGTAAACATTTCTTAGGCTGCTACATTGGTAAGTCATTATCAGCCTTATCAGATACAGTTTTTAATTCTTCTCCCTTTCTCCCACCCAGTGAAAGTGACTTTCAGTCCAAGGGGGATGGTATTGTGGTTCATGCCACAAGCTGTTGTATGGATGTGGAGAAATGCTGGTATAATCCTAAAGATGCGTGATCTGTTGCAGTTTTAATTAGAAAAATGAGGTTTGGTGAAGATGAGAGTCGGTCCTGCTGTCCTGTACCAATTATATGGTGTCAATATGACCCTCTGTGTCCTTGTATACAGTAGTCCTTTTGTTGCTTTAATAACAAAGCCTGAGAAAAAAGTCTAAGGGATTAAACATCTTCAAGCTGTTCTCTGATCATGGAGTTTTTAGTGTTGGATTTAGACTGTAAAAGGGAAACAGGCTATGGGGCTTGGGTGGGATTTCATGTTGTTTGAAAACAGCATTGAAGTCTTTTCAGTGTATGAAAGCTGTATGCTCTTTGTCATCAAACCCAATATTAAGTTGAAGTTGGTGTGAAACACCAGAGTTGTTGAGGGAGGATGCCAAAGAAAAGAATGGGCAATGGCAACCCAAACCCAATAGAATTTTAGTTGAATTTGCTTCAGAGTAGCCTGTTTCCCAATGTGTAGCATTCAGCTGAGACACAAACAAGGACTGCATGTATTCAAACCAGCAGAACCTCTGGCTGCAATAGGTGTTAATTCAAGTGAGATTTTTGAGGAACAATATTGTCATGTCTGCTCAGCTGAGAGCTCTGCTTGCTTTGCTGCCGAGTGGATCAGCTATTTCTGTGTGGGCAATGTTTGCTGATGCCACTTCTGAGGTGGCTCTGAAAATATTGAACATCAGCAGCCTTCAGCTTTTGCATTTTATTTTTGCCTTTTAAGGTGGTGAAGTTGATCACCGCTTTGAAGTTGTCAGCATAGGTTTAGGAATTTTGTTTTAACTTAAGGCTATGACTCATTACTCTTTTTCTGGCTTAAAAATATACAGGGATTTGGGGACAAAATGATGGTTTAAGAATGTTACAGAGGAATGTTTTCTCCAGGAAACTGTAGAGAAGGATTTTTATCTGGAACACTTCAAATTTGCAGGTGGTTCCTTTTTCTTCTGCTTTACTGAATAAGTTTAATTTTATGTCGGAACTAAAATAGCTTCATTTGTCTAGTCCTTAATAAAATACTGTTCTCCAAACTTTGAGACTTTGCTCCTATATAATCCCTAAATGTGGGGATGAGTTGGGCCATCTCCCCTTTTCCTCAAAACTGTGTGCATTACACATAGGCTGTTTTTTGCTAAGGAAATAAGATCTATATTTATACAGATACTTTGCAGTTCTGTTGCAAGCATACTTAATGCTAAACTTTGAGCAGCTTACTTAAGAAAAGAAACATTATCTCAGCTGGATTTTTAGCTGCAGAAATTTGTCAGCATCAAGGCCTTTCAGAAGACCGGCTTATCTGTCTCCCAGTGACAGATTTGCTTTCTGTTCCTCAAAACCACAAGATGTGCTGTGGAATCTCATCCATGTTGTCTGAAGTAGATATATCTTTCGTCTGAGCGTGGAGCTGTTTTGTTTAATGCTTCTTGCACTGGTGTTTCTAGAGCAAGTAGAAAAGTATGTGTGCAAGTAAGATGTAGGAGATGTTTCCTTGTGTTTCCTGGTCAAGAAATGAACATGGGCAAACTGTAAACTTTCTAGCTTTGTGTAATTCTGTCTTTTTGTGTAGGTTTTGCAAGATATTTAGGCAGTCTCAAGGAGAACTTTGTCTTGAAGCAGGCAACTTTTCATATTCTCACCTACTTGTAAGAGCTTAACACCTACTACGATGTTCTTGAAGAATGAACTAACACATTCGTATGCCACAGTGAGCAGAGTCTGCAAACAGGTCTTCATCTGTATGCTTTTTGATAGCTGAAATCACGTGGGTGTCATTAACTCTTGTCTGAGTGCCACATCTCTCATCATGGTGTGCATCTTCCATTGTGCATGGTGGAGGACTGCTGGCTCCTTTGCTCCTAAGGAGCTCTGTGCCCTCCTGATGATCTCTGCAGGACAGTGGCAACATAATCTTGGATAGAAGAATTTATCCTGTACAGGAGAAGTAAGAAAAAAACCCATCCTCATGTAAGCCATGTGTAGGAAACCTGACGAACACTTTCAAATCTGAAGGACTACCCTTAGACTAGATCTACCTTGAGCATCTTAAAGCCCTGACAGCCATATGGTATTTTACGTTGAGGTGGCTGACCTTGGAGATTCATGTTAGTGCTAGGAAAATAAAAAAAAAAGAAACAGAATGAGACCATGGTGAGGAGGGGTCTGTGGCACTGTGGTTAGTTTTGCTGTAGTATTACCTTTTCTTTGTCGTGCTATCATGTGACTTGGCATATAGCATTTGCATTCCAGGTGCCAGGCTCTGTCCTGTGGCATGTGGAAAATAGTTTCATGTGGCTGCGAGAATAGAACATGCCAAAAAGACCGATCCAGAAATAGCCAGGCTGCTCAGAGAATTGGTATTTAAGATGCCTGACTGGTGTGTATGTCTGTCCCTTTTATTAATTAAAAAAAAAAGAAAAGAAAAAGTGGGGGGTGTTTTGTTTGTTTGGGGGTTTGAAGCGAGGTGTTTTGAGCTTGTTTTTGTGCGGTGGTTTTGTTTTGTTTTGTTTTCTTGCTGTGTACAGCAACCTTGCTGAAGTTACTGAGTTAACAGGGTCTGTATATGGGTGTATTTCAGCTGGAGAATCTTATGCTTTAATAGAAGGATGAAAAATTGATGCAAATTGTAATATGCAATAGCAATCACCCCTGTAGTCCTGAATCACTGTCCAGCAAAATCTGATGCTACCTTGTCTTTCCCCAAGTTCTTAATCCTAAATGAAAAGAACAAACACTAGGCATGGGGTCCCATTTCTCCTTTTAATGTCACAGGAAGGGAATTCCTGAAACTACATAGCTTGCCTTTTATGGATTTGGTCCTTTTGAAAAAAAGCACAGGGATGCTAAATGGAGAGACAGAATTGGGGGTAGAACCTTACTTCCAGGGATTTTTGAGGGCCAGTGACTCTCACATTTAGGCTCCTCTAACCCTGGTTTGTGTGTAGATGATGATGGGAGTAGCCCTTAGTGCTTCAAGGGATGAGCACTCCCTAGAAGAGTGTTGCTTTGTTCCAAAATACGATTTACTGTTGGCTATTCACAAGCCTTGTCTCTCGAACAGCATTTTCTTTCTCCAATAAAAACCCAAGTGGGCGGAATTACTTTCTTGAGTACTAGAACAAGGGTGGAAATAACTCCTCTGCTGCTGGCAGGGATTATTTGGGGAAGGTATGTCTTTACTGACAGTGCAGGCTCTTGTCTGTTTCTGCATCTACCAAAAAAGTGTATTGGTACAGGGACTTGATAGGGATAATTCCTGTGCAGCTAATGCAGTAGACTGTAGAGAGGTTTTCTGATAAGCAGCACATATTCCTGCTCAAATACAGACTGACATGGTAACTTCTGCGCAGTTCCCTTCTTTGAACTTAAATAAGCACAAATGTATGTGAGAAACACTTAATACATCGTGTTTAAGAAGGCCTGTATGCAGGTAAGCAGGCATAGGCCAGGTTGTGGCCCCAGTGATCTTTGAGAGTCTCACTGTGGAACAGTGTGAGTGAGCGGGTGTGCACAGCAGCAGGGACGGGCATTGGGGCTTCTCCACTGTCACGCAGCTCCTGCCGGTATCATGCACCAGAAATTTTAGTCGCCTTGAAAATGCTGTTTGCTTTGCAAATGAGCAAGGATGGGAATGGATTGGTTAAAGCTGGTGGAAAAGGACCTGGGGGTGTTGATTGATAGGCGGCTGAGTATGGGCCAGCAGTGTGCCCAGGTGGCCAAAAAGGCCAACAGCATCCTGGCTTGTGTCAGGAATTGTGTGGCCAGCAGGACTAGAGGAGTGCTTGTGACACTGTACTCAGTGCTTGTGAGGCCCCGCCTCGAATCCTGTGTTCAGTTTTGGGCCCATCACTATAAGAAAGACATTGAGGCACTAGAGAAACTGCAGAGGAGGGCGGCGAGGCTGGTGAGGGGTCTGGAGCACAAGTCTGATGAGGAGTGGCTGAGGGAACTGGGGCTGTTTGGCCTGGAGAAAAGGAGGCTGAGGGGAGACCTCATAACTCTCTACAACTACCTGAGAGGAGGTGGTAATGAGGTGGGTGTCGTTCTTTTCCTAAGTAACAAGAAACAGGACAAGAGGAAACAGACTCAAGTTGCTCCAGGGGAGGTTTAGAATGGATATGAGGAAAAAAGTCTTCACGGAAGGGGTTGTCAGGCATTGAACAGCCTGCCCAAGGAAGTGGTGGAGTCACCATCCCTGGAGGGGTTTAAAAAATGTGTAGATGAGGTTCTTAGGGACATGGTTTAGTGAAAGTGTTAGGTTAACCATTGGACTTGGTGACCTTGAGGGTCTTTTCCAACCAAAACGATTCTCTGATTCTAAATTTGTCAGTGTCGTCTGGCCTAGAGCCTCACATTTTTTTAACCGGTTGCAGGAACGTATTTTCCTCTTTACAGCAAAACAACCACAAAGCCCGTTTCCTGTTTACTTATTGTGATATGTATGTTGTGACTGTGGGAACCACGTTTAGGATCCTAGATATGATACTATCACCCTGTAAAGACTAATGATTTTTTTTTTTCACCCATAACAGTCTTTAAATTCTGTCTGGCCTACATACTGCACTTTGCTAACTGCACATGCGTAACCCGTATGGTTTCTCGCAGCAAACAGGTCCAGAGGCTAACTTGTTGCTTCTTTTCTGTGGAAAACTTTCCATCTTAAATAGGTAAATTGAAAATGAATCTCCACAGAAAAGCTCTGAGAAGGTACTCACCAGTTCAGGATAGCTGCTTGCTTTCTTCAAATCCAAACAAAGAGCAGACATTGTATATTTGAAAGCCTTTTTGTCATGATTCAGATCACTTGTCCTAGTTTCCAAAGCCTGACTCAATAATGTCAGCTTGAGACTTACAATGGGATATGTCAGTATTTATTCTACCTCTTCTCCACTTCATAACATCCTAGTCCCATTATTTCATCCCTGCTCTCATTCCATTGTTAAATAGCTTGATTCTGTCAGGTTGAATAAATATCTAAATTCTGTCCACTGAAGAATGGCTCGGTTTCATCAGCAGATATAAATGACCCACAATTCCTAGAAAATGGAGCAGCACATTGTTCCTGCCTTTGTCTGTCTGTGGGCCACCCCCCTGCATAAACCCTCTGCACCCGAGGTGAAGCAATGAGAACTGCAGCTCCTGGTCTCCACGGGCTCTACCTTTTGTGCTGTAAGTGAGGAGGCAGTTGTGTGAGCCCAGCACCCGTGGGCTATACTTTGGCCACCCATGTGTTCATATATCATGGATGATGGTAAAAGAAATTGTTTTAGCTGCTGATTGCTGCAGACGTGCTGAAGTAGCATGTTGCGTTTTGTGAATATGATTTGGAGCTAATGAAGCAGATCAGAGAAAAGCAGCCTTTTACATAATGCCAGTGCTTCAGCACTAATATGACTAATCTGTTTGGACAAGTAACGATGAACTTCTGAATGGCTTATTGCAGGATGCTTGAGTAACTCAGAAACAACAACCTTTGTACTGGCACGATAATCTTTTTATATGAACAAGTGGCTAGGTTCTCTTCAGAAGTTGTACTATTTTTGTTTCAGAGCAGTGGGATGACACGTCTTTAGGTGATGCATTAATGAAAAAAAAAAGCAGCAAGGAAAAAATCAACTGAGCTTCATGATAGTTGCAGGCTGGAAAACGTTATTTTAGATCATCATCTGCGGATACAGAAGAGAGGGGAGAATGAGATTGGGGATGCATAGTCATACAGGACAGATAAAACTGCTAATGACCACCTATAGAAAGTTTGCACCTTTTGCTTAAAAAAAACCTTAATTATTTCATAATTTACCTATAAACTATGGAATTAATAAAAAAACCCCAAGTTTTAGTGTACTTGGGTTTTTACAGACTCTGGACAAATCTGTCTTAGGTCCGGGTTGAGGGGTCTAGTGGCTGAGTATTTTGGTGTTTGGTAGATTCACAGGCTCGTTTTACCTTTCTGATCGTGTATTTCTGGTACTGTTCTTCTAGCACAGCGCATAACATAGGAAACTGAATCTGTAGTGATACTGTGGCTGAATGCACTTTTTTTCCTCCACAGATTGGTATAATGCTGTTGGCTTGTCCGCTTTAAAGTTTTACATCTAATGTGCTACCCTCAAGGAGAGGAGACAATAAATCAATATCGCTTGTATGTTATATAAAGTATGGGAGTTGATCACGTATACAATTTTAATAAATTGAAGATGCCTTTTGCCAATGAAAGTGGTATTGTTGCTTTATGCTTCTTCTGTTGAAGCTGGGTAGGCTTTTTAAACCTAATAACAAGACAGTATACCAGAGGCAGATATCCTGGTTAGCTGGGAAGCGTGCAGGGAAGCATGCAAGCATGCAGCAGCATCGGAGCCTGCAGCGTTCGTGGGTTTTCCAGCCTGGCACAGCCTTTGTTTTTGTCAGGGGTGCATCTGCAGCAAGAAGCTATCTGTGTCATGCTGGATAAGTCTCGTACTTGATAGCATCATTTATCTTTCAGTAATATATCTCAGAGAAACGTGTCTTAGATGTGTTTTGTTCCTCCTTTGCCTTACAGCATCACTGTCCTTTAGCCTGAGGAAGTTAGAAAAATGCACTAAATACTGGCCTTTTTCAGCAGGAATCTTATAATTTGCTTGAGTTGTGTAGGTAAAGCTGAAGGTGACTTGATAAGGAGTCTTAGGCTTTGAAAGGACAGGTTTTCTAAATATGTGTTTTTTCATCATTGTGATCTTTTGGCCAGATCTTTCTAAAACTGCTGCTGTCACACTTCTACCTCTCAGCAGGCTCCTGTTACGGAGGAGTTAGAGCCTGTCTGATGCATCTCTGGGAAGATTATATTTAGTCACAGGGAAACTATTTGTTGCAACTTTCCAAGAAAGCTACGGTACTGAGGTTATCGTTGTGACACTACCTAGTTAGGACTGTGACGTTTGCAAATAGACATTGAAGACAGACTGACTTCAGGTATTGAATTGTATTTACTTTGCTCCCAAACACGTTTTCCCTTAATGAGACTTGAATGGACACAGCTGCTCTGCTTGCAGCTTGCATAGAAAGCTTTAAAAGTAATTTCGTCTGTGTGCTTTTATTTTCCTTTCTCCCCCCTTTCTCCCCCCCCCGAAATGGTAATCAAAGCATAAAATTTAGAAGGGAAGAAAAGCTTGCATTTCAGTCCAGTATCCTGAGGCCTAAGTGCTCTCAGATCATTTCCACATACTCCACAAGCAGACTTTACTGAGAGAACATAAGAATTTCCTTTCCATGTATTGAATCCTGTGTGGTGAAAACTTAATACCACATGTGGATTCAGAATGTCTTTTTGCATTAGCTTAAAAAGTCTTGGAAAAAAGTACCTTCATGTTCATTACAAAATAACTGCTTCTAGTAAAAAAAAAAAAAAAAAAAAAAAATCCCTGTACTCTTCTCAACCCCCGTCTCCCAGAGGTGGTCAATGTTCTTCTTTTAAAATTACTGAGTTATATAGATTTGGCCATTTTAAATGGGCCTGCTAAGACCAGTATCTCAGTTTAGATTTTGAAAAAAAAGCTTTCTCAATTAAGAAGCAAATAAGGTCATTACAAAAAACATTATTTGTATTTCTTCTAATTATCAGGCTCTGGTGGACTGATTAGTTTATTTTCCAATAACAGTCAAAGGATTTTGAAACTTATGTGAACTCCTTGGACTCTACTTCGTGATTCGGTACAACAAAAACCTCAGTGACAGCTGCTAACTCATTGCCTCCTTGGAGCTGAAATCTCCAAGTCCAAGTCAGAAGTTCAGACAAAGCCCATTTTTTAGTGAAGAGTGGTCAGTTTTATCGGATAGCGAGTTCTAGTTGGCTTGCTGCACATATTTCAGAGTGTTAGAACATGCTAGCTAGCTTTCCTCAGAGATGTCTTACAAATTTGAGTGCCTTGTTTCCAACTTGTTAGGACAAGTTTTCAATTGATTATTTTAAATTTAGAAATCTGTCAAGACTCCTGGACTGATTATGTGGTGCTCTTGGTTCCTGGTTGAGCATTGGTCTAATATTCATAATATGCTTTTAATCATTTTTACAATACATTTAAGGTAGCTTCAGGAAAATGGTCTCTGCTACATCAAGTGACTGTGATCTTGGTTTACAAGCCTTCCTAACAGGACTTTGGCCCGTTCGTTTTGTCCTTGGGGAAACACATGAACTGCTGCTGGAGTCAGCTTGTGGAGATGGTGGTGAGTTCTGACATGAAAGTAACAAAACTTGAGGCAAAGGAATGGACAAAGCATTTCAAGGAGGGCGAAAAAAAAGTGTTAACTAACAGTGGCTGTAGGAAAAAGATTTCACTCTCCACAAGAGCAGAGGCCAAGAAACTTGTGGGAATGATTTTTGTTGAAATGCTAAGTTGCATAAGTGTTCGAGTGCAGCCACTATGCTTGCTCAAAGCCTCTCTGTTTATGAACAGTCAAGACAACTATACGCATTTGTAGGAAGAAGACAATTAAAGTAAATGTGAACCAAAATGTTTTAAACTTGCTTCATGAGTTTTCACATTATGTTAACAATGCTAATGATAAATAGTTCAGTGGAGCAGCAAGAGAAAATGTGGCTAAACAGCTTTTTATATTGGGAGTTAATATGCAAAATGCAAATTGGATGAGGTAAACTACACAGTTCCTTTTCCTTCATTACATTCTAGGTCACTGGTTTACTTTGCTTCAAAAACCAGTGGGAGGCCACTACAAACACTCAGATTATGAGTAGGACTTGGAGCAAGACGAACAGGAGCAACCAGGGGAAGCGTTTCACTTCCCTGCCTTGGAGGGACAGTTCTCCCTCTCGTCCCTACCTCCCCATAGACCTTTGCACATGTTCCCCTGGTGTGTAACTGTTCATAATCCATCCCTCTCATCATCTAGGTGTGATGCCAAAACTGAAATACTGATGCCAGGGTCCCTTGAAGCTGAATGCAGTTGTTGGTGACCGTGGTTGCCTTTTTCCCGTGTCACCAAGCAGTTGGTTCCCCAAGTTCTTGGAGAGGTGCTTCCGCTGGTGGTAGTGGCAGGGATTCCTTGCTCGGGTCTCCAGCCAGAGAAAGCAGCTTTTAGGGCCTCATCCTTCTCCCCCTGTGCACACACGAGCATATTAGGAAAAAATTCTTCATGGGAAGGCTTGTCAGGCACTGGAACAGGCTGCCCAGGGAAGTGGTGCAGTCACCATCCCTGGAGGTGTTTAAAAGATGTATAGACGAGGTTCTTAGGGACATGGTTTAGTACTAGATTTAGGTTATAGTTGGACTTGATGATCCTGAGAGTCTCCTTAATGGAAATGACTCTGTGATTCTATGATTCTATGCAGATTCAAGCACACGTGTGGCGCTGTATGATGACGACAACAGCAGTTCCCAGCTCAATTGTAACAGTGCCCAGATTCAGCTATTCAGGCAGCAATAGCTGTGCTGTGTCCCAGGTGCAAAATCCGGCACTTGCCCTTGTTGAACTTCATGTGGTTAGTGATTGCCCAGTTCTCCAGTTTGTCCAGATGCCTCTGCAGGGCCTCTCTGCTCTTGAGAATGTTGACAGCTCCCCCCAGTTTTGTGTCATCAGCAAACTTACTAAGCAGTCCCTCAAGTCCTGAGTCTAAGTCATTTATGAAGACATTGAAGAGCACTGGCCCTAAGATGGATCCCTGCGGAACCTGCTCGTGACTGGTCACCAGCCCAGCATAACCCCGTTCACTAGAACCCTTTGAGCCCGGCCTGTCAGCCAATTGCTCACCCACTGTATTCTGTGTTTACCCAGCTGTGTGCTGGACATCTTGTCCGGGAGGGTACTGTGAGAGGCAGTATCGCGGGTGCTTAAGGCAATTTGTCAGTTAGAGTGAGTGGATCAAAATAGAGAGCCTGCTTAAATAAGATACTGCATATTTTAGGGATTTCCTTAATTACAGGGTGGAGGGTTCAGTACAGTTTTAATAAGATTAAATGTGCTGAACTTAAAAATGTTGTGCATTGGAGGGGAGTGGGTTTAGTTTTATTTGGGGGGGGTTGTTTGTTTTTAGATGCTAGTGTTGGACATGGATAGAGGGTGAAGCAGTTTGAGTTGCTCTGCTTTTTTGAAGTAAACAGTTTAAATACGATGTCTCTATAGCCACAATATTTTTTCCCATGGTAGAGAACTTATTCATTTCTATGGCAGGAAAATGAAATACTATTATGGTTTGACCACAATCAATATACTTAAACAGACTATCCTGTGCGGTATATTACACTGAACTCTGTCCAGCTGGACTGCTCTTCTTTCTTGGTATTGAGAGGTCTTGGATTCAAATGCCAGTAAAGAAGGTGCTCGACTTTAAGGATGGAGTCCTCAAATATGTGTAGGCACTTCAGACTCTTCTAGGTGTTTCCAATGAGAGGAGAAAGCTTTGGCAAGGAGCCCCAGCTTCAAGTTGATTCTACCAGTGTTGTACAAAGTACTCATGGTGAGTATTTACAGATCCCTTTCTAAAATTAGCATGAACCAGACTTGAAGTGGTGCTCTGAATTTTGAAGTTACTGGGGTTGTTTTTAGCACACTCACTTTCCTGTCAAAGCTGAATTTACGAACTTGTTTTGATTTCTCCTAGATAACTTCCTGACATAAAAGAGGCTTCAGAAGATCTAAATCAGACTGTGTACTTGTAAAACTAAACCTTTGTACAGGCTTTTTCTCTTCTTGCTGTGGGTGTGGAAGTTTTCAACATTTTTCTTATAGGGATATGTAGCATGAAACAAGAAGCCTTAGTGTAGTCAGCCTATTGAGGTGACACTTGTGATTGTCCTTTCACAGACCCCTGGAGTGCTTTGGACTGAAAACTGATGGATTTGGGGATGACTTAGATATGTGATAGTTGATTTAATTTAGAAAGGGAATGGAAAAAGCAAATCTCTTCTGTTTTTTAGCTCTCCTTTGTAATAAAACTGTATGACGTGCACTCCTAGACAATTCCCATATGCTATCAGGTTACTTCTAGTCTCTGTGGTAGAAAAGAGAAGAAACGGTGTCAAACCCGATATCTGTGGGCATGCGATAAATCCTCCCTGCCTCTGTTTCCAAGTGTAGAAAGGCACTGGGAAAACGTTCCCTTTCATGTTTCTTCATGATACATATCTCTCACTCCCCACTGTTTCCTCCTTCTCACTTAATAAAATCAGCTTTGCTTCCCCTGTCTTTGCTTTTTCTCAGGAATGTGGTCAGAAGTACAGAGTTTGATACAAGTTGCCTTTTATTGCTGCCTATTTTCATGCATTGATATACAAGTTTAATGTATGTCAACATAATCCACACCTTCTCATGTAAATTTAAACAAGAAAATGTTGAATGACACAAGTCACTTTAGAGTGAATCGAAGGGTGCATGTTCTTCAGCAACAAAACAAGGCTGTCGGCAGGCAGAATCGGGGCAGTGAAGCTTTCCAAGGGTACCCGCTGATCCTGTCTCTCCTTTTCCATCATCCAGGTTTCTGTGTGATTCTTTGAAGCTGCTCTTGCTGATAAGAGAGAAGTGCAGAAGCAGGGCTGTCTAGGAGTGTTGTTAGGATCAGTCTCTAGCTATGGAGTCATAGGAGGGAGGGGGAAAGAGGCAACCAAAGCGAGTCCTCCTGGGTTATTGCAGCTCTCGCTTGCAGCTGCAGATGTGCTCTGTGCCACTTACTGAACCCAAAGCTGCAAACCAGAAAGGCTCTTACTTTCACTAGCTATTGGGAAAAAAAAGTTGTGTTAACTTACTGTATAAAATCACATGCACGCACAAATATTGGCTACTGCTATGTGGGGAAAGCAGCCAAGGTATAGGCACAAAATGTATGAACTAAGCTTACCTAGCAAGTTCTTAGCAGACTGGCTGATATGATGAAGTCAGTTTGGCTTATAGGGACATTGCCCAGGCAGAATTCCTTCTAGTCATAGCATGAAAATCTCCTGTTAATGAAGCTGAATTTGAAATGTTTAGTGTTTAAGACTGACAGACAATTCTCTCCAACTAATGTGATGGTGTTCTTTCTTCTGGATTTTCTATTTTTCTATCTTCATGCAACTTAAAGCAGTCACTCAGTTTTTACCTACTAGTTCCTTTTATTTATTAGGTAACGTGGCTTTTGATTGTAGATGTTGACAATTTCAAATCCTTCTTTCTACAGTGCTAAACTTTGGAGGGACTTGACCAGGCAGCATATACCTCTTTAAGTACTGTTCTATATCACAATTATTTGGGATTTTTGAAACTAGACCTAATTGAGATGTGCCAGTAATAGCCTTGCAATACTGTACAGAATTTTTTTGACATAAGCTTCTTATCAGCTGGGTCCTATGATAAAACTTGAGTTTAGATTTTGATCTATACAGTAATGCTGGTACAGTGATCTATTGTAGGAAATGTCATACTTAAAATACCTTTACAAGACTTTAGATTGCCGTATGCTTTTAGATGTATTGTAGAATACCTGACTTCTTTATTCTGATGAAAGAGCAAGGAGAAAAATCATTGTACTTAGAACTAGAACACATAAAGCACAAAAGAGTTCAGTCATCTTGCAGTTGGTGGAGTTTTATTCTAGAAAACGTTGAAAGATGGTATTTGTGTTACATATGAAGTTCATATGAAACGATCTTTCACCTAGTGTATGTATTTGTTCCTCTGTCACTTTTTTTAAACGTTCGAGTAGCCACATCTTCCATCCTCAGGGCAGGGCAGGTACATGCAGGGGTGTGTGTGGGTTTGTTCAACTTCTGTTAGTAAGGAGCACAGGTTTCTGTTTTTCTGTCACAGTACTAAGACATACCAATGAACTTCTGCCAGGGGCTGTCGTTCCATTTCAGAGGAGTGTGCATTCGTGTAGTTATTTTGAGCTTACATTGCTGCGCTTAATGTTGAGCATCTAACACTGATAAAACCTGAAAGCTGTTGTTAACTTTAGTGCAGTCATCAGTGCAATTTTGCTCTTGAATTCCATCAAGACTTCAGCTTTGCCTAAAACAGTTGGTTAGCTCAGAGCTTTTGCCAATACAGCAATTGTTTTGGACAGGGTAAGTATCCTCTGAGATGCCAGGGTCTTTACTGTGCTTGTGGCTTCATTGTGCATTGGGAGTATAACAAGTAGAATTCAATTTTGCATGACTTCACAAAAATAAATGTGTGTTTCCAGCATTCTGATCAGGTGTGCTTTATGGGGGCTGAGTTGGGGAGAAAGGGGAAATATCAGTCGAGCAGTCATTGGGTCCCATCCTACAGAAGCCATAAATGCTCTTATACAAGTTGTGGTGCTACTGGCAAGTTTGTAAGGGGTAGCTTTTTAGCCTTGTCTGTTCAATTTTCAACTCTTTAATATTTTTCACCTCTTTAATATCAGTGCGTACAATGGTAAAACTGTTCAGAAAGTTGAGTTTCCTGAAGCCATCTTAATAAGGGATAATTTGAAATACGTTGCTAAAGTGTTCTTTTTATGTAAGGGATGTGATCAGATATCAGCGCAAATTTCAGTGGAAGAGTAATTCTGTTTTAAATTTACTTTGAGCAAAAATACTTGGTAGAAGATGTCACTGAAGAACTTCTTCACCAGCTTCCTTCAATCAATTATAAGTTCAACATGAGACAGTTTTTTTTAGTACTTCCTGGAAGCCTCTAGACCAATATTGCAGCTTTTTACGACTTTATTGAAACACAGGAGCAAGATGACAGTTTTTCTTGATGGTTCCTTCTCAGGATATTTCAGTTATTTTTCCTTGCAGAGATGGCATATGGTGCTTTCCCAAAGGAGAGTTGAGTTTTGCTGCTGAAGAGCAGGCAACTCTCTCCTCTTTATGAGCTTTCTTCAAAAAGAAGTATTTGGACGTAAGAACAGAATTCCGCCCGCACCCAATTCTATTTCTAATGCAAGCAGAAGTCGGACATCAATGGCGCTTTGAGCGCCTCATTGTTCTGCTGAAATAAACAAACCTGCCTGCACGTAACTGGCTTGAATTTCCTGCAGACCAGTGAGGTGGGTGGGAATGCATAGGGCTGAGAGTTTGAATATGAAGGACCTGTGTTTCGCCTGCAGGAGTAGTCTGTAAGGATAGATGGGATGAAGAGTTTAAGAACAGGTGGGTTTTCAGTTGGTTTGAGGGTTGTGGTTTTGGGGCTTTGCTTATACATGCTGTATGCAACTGTAAAACTGTCAAAATATATTGGAGCAGCCAGATCTGGAATTCACTTATTATGGTTCAAACAATTGGATTCCAAGGCTTTGGGTCTACTGCCTCCACGTAGTAATCCCAATGAGCTTCCACTGTGCTTGCTTGCTTTTAATTGCAAATAGCATCCCGTTCACCACTACACACCCTACTGTAGCCTGTTCCCTTTATTAAGGCATCCTGGTGTAGAAGTCATGGCAGTTAATAATGGCTTTTAAATGAATTCTGCTGAATCACTCTTAGATTTTTCTTCAGAAGCTTTTGGCTTATGCAGATTGATATGTAGGTTTTGACAGTAAAGCTATTGCAGCCATTTTCCACAGACAAATATGTGACACTTGATAGAAAAGCTTTTTAAAAACATAAAAGTAATTTTTGTTAAATTCTGCCTACAGTATCTTTTAAAGTATTGATACCATGGTTTTAGGGATCCTGTGTGGAGGCAGAGGGGCTTGTGAGAACAAGAAATTGGGACTGGTTAAGGGATTAAGAACACAAGTGGTGTTCTACTCTGTCATTCCAGTTTGAGGGAATGATGAGGGAAGAAGCGGGAAGAGCCAGCAGATCAGTGCCTGGCTCTGAGCTTGATGTCACTTGCAGAATTTAGGGTTTTTTTATCAAAGATTGATTTACATGACACCGGGCCTGTTGGCAACAGATGGGATACACCTGTCTCAAAGGAGGAAAAAGATCCTTGCACAGGAGTTAGCAGGGGTATTGAAAGAGCTTTAAACTAGATTAGAAGGAGGGAAAGGGATAAAACCAGGCTTGCTAGAGGGCAGATTTGACCTCTTTAGGGGCCTGGTTGACAGAGTCTCTTGGGAGGCAGCTATGAAGGGTAGAAGAGTCCAGGAAGGCTGGTTGCTCTTTAACAAGGAAATCTTGAAGGTGCAGGAGCAGGCTGTTCCAATGTGCCAAAAGACAAGCCATCAGGGAAGAAGAGTGGCCTAGCTGAACAGAGAGCTGGAATTCAGGAATAAAAGGAGAGTTTATGACCTTTGAAAGAAGGGGCAGGCAACTCAGGAGGACTGCAAGGATGTCGTGAGCTTATGCAGGGAGAAAATTAGAAAGGCTGAAGTCCAACTAGAGCTTAATCTGGCTACTGTTGTAAAAGACAACAACAGTGTTTCTGTAAATACATTAGCAACAAAAGAAGGGCATCCTTTAGTGGATGTTGAGGTAAAGCGTAGTGACAGGGATGAGGAAAAGGCTGAGGTACTTAATGCCCTCTTGGCCTCAGTCTCTAATATTATAGTAAGACCAGTTGTACTTCAGGTACCCAGCCTCCTGAGCTGGAAGACAGGGCTGAGGAGCAGAGTGAAGCCCCAGTAGTCTGAAGCAATGATTAGAGACCTGCTACACCACTTAGACACACACAGGTCTAGGGGGCCAGATGGGATCCACCCAAGAGTGCTGAGGGAGCTGATGGAGGTGATCACCAAGCCACTTTCCATAATTTATCAACAGTCCTGGTGGACTGGGGGGGTCCCAGTTGACTAGAAGTTAGCAAATGTGACACCCGTCTACAAGAAGGGCTAGAAGGAGGTTCTGGGAAACTACAGACCTGTCAGTCTGACCTCTGTGCCGGGAAGGGTTGTGGAGCAGATCATCTTGAGTGACATCATGCAGCATGTACAGGACAACCAGGTGATCGGGCCCAGACAGCATGGGTTTGTGAAAGGCAGGTCCTGCCTGACCAACCTGACAAGGTATCCACCTCGTAGTTGAGGGAAAGGCTGTGGATGTTGTGTACTTAGACTTCAGTAAAGCCTTTGACACCATATCCCACAGCATTCTCCTGGAGAAGCTGCAGCTCATGGTCTGGATGGGTGAACTCTGTGATGGATAAAGAACTGGCTGGATGGCTGGGCCCAAAGAGTTATGGTGAATGGAGCCAAATCCAGTTGGTGGCCGGTCATGAGTGGTGTTCCCCAGGGCTCAGTATTTGGGCCAGTTCTGTTTAATCTCTTTATCAATGTTTGGGACAAGGGGATTGAGTGCACCCTCAGTAAGTTTGCAGATGACACCAAGCTGGGTGGCAGTGTTGATCTGCTGGAGGGCAGCAAGGCCATACAGAGGGATCTGGACCGGCTGGATCATTGGGCTGAGGCCAGTTGTATGAGGTTTAACAAGGGCAAGTGCCAGGTCCTGCACTTGGGTCACAACAACCCCAGGCAGCACTACAGGTTCGGGGAAGAGTGGCTGGAAAGCTGTCTGGCAGAAAGGGATCTGGGGGTGTTGATTGACAGCCAGGTGAACATGAGCCAGCAGTGTGCCCAGGTGGCCAAGAAGGCCAACAGCACCCTGGCTTGTATCAGGAACAGTGTGGCCAGCAGGACTAGAGAAGTGATTGTGCCACTGTACTCGGCACTGATGAGGCCCTACCTTGAATCCTGTGTTCAGTTTTGGGCCCCTATAATAAGAAAGACATTGAGATGCTGGAGAGAGTTCGGAGGAGGGCGCTGAGGCTGTTGAGGGGCCTGAAGCACAAGTCTGATGAGGAGTGGCTGAGGGAACTGGGGCTGTGTGGCCTGGAGAAAAGGAGGCTGAGGGGAGACCTGATCACTGTCTACAGCTACCTGAAAGGAGGGTGTAGCATGGAGGGTGTTGGTCTCCTCTCCCAAGTAGCAAGTGATGGACAAGAGGAAATGGCCTCAAGTTGCACCAGGGAAGGCTCAGGTTGGATGTTAGGAAACATTTCTTCATGGAAAAGGCTGTAAAGCATTGGAACAGGCTTCCTGGGGAAGTGGTGGAGTCACCATCCCTGGAGGTGTTTTAAAGATGTGTACATGGTGGTGCCTGGGGACATGGTTTAGTGGTGAACTTGACAGTGTTAGGTTTATGGTTCGACTTAATGTTCTTAAAGGTTTTTTCCAGTCTAAATGATCCTGTCGTTCTATGAATGATCAAGTGAACAAACACTGAACTCTGTCTCAGTGGGGAAGAAGAGAGGGATGTTTTCTGCATTATGAAATTCATACAAACCTTTCCTTCAGTGAGGATTTAATATAAGGGGAAGGCAGGATTATTGCTGTAAAACCAGTAACTATGTTTTATTGTATCACGTGATATAGCGATAATGCTTGTCTTTAAGGTTGATCTTCCTGCAAAGTAGGAATATGTTTTACAAAGACTGAAGGCTTATCTGTCTTCTGCTCTGCCAGCCTTGTGTTAAAACTTATAGGGATTTTTAAAAGTCTAAGTAGACTTGAGTGCAAAAAATTCAACCACTGGTTATGGAATGGTTTGCTAGGTGAAATTTTGCTCTGCATATACTTGGTCTGTTACCTTTGCAAAAGCATCCTCGGTTGCTGGTAGTGACTACTTGTGAATCCTTGGTCTTAGTCAAATATAAAACCTGCAAATTCTGTGCTGTTGTTCTTAAATTATGACAGTGCGGACCTTTGCAAGGAAAAATACTTATAATAACTATGTAACTGTAAGTAGGTTTTCTTCATAAGTTTAAAATAAAGATGAAAGCAATGCAGTAGCTTCCAAAGTTCTGCTTGTGCTTTTTTGCTGCCTTTGCTGCCTTCCTTTTTTTTTTTTTTCTTTTATTTTTAAATCCAACATGCTGCTTTATTTTTATACATCTCATTGCACTGGGCCTTGCCTGAAGTCATCACCACTGTCCTTAGTTTGACAAGAATACAAGGGGAAGCAGCCTTAAATGACTGAGAAGCTTCAAAAACATTGCAGGCAGTAGCTTTATCTGTGTTTAATGAAAGGGTTTGGGCAAAAGTAGAAATCTGCAGAATGATCTGGCAGTAAGGGCTCAGTACCAGCTATTGTAGCACAGTTTCCCCAAGGGTGGGAAAGACACTCAAGAGCTTTTCAGTGTTTTGAGCTAATTGAGGCCTCTTTGTGCTTATATTTAGGCAAGACCAGTGCTGAGCCTGGAGTCGCAGGTTTGCAGGCAAGGCAGGTGTGAGGTGTTCCTGATTTCAGTCCAGAGGGATGGTGGGGACGGTGTTCCAGGTGTGAACTGAGAGGCTGCCACCCGCTCCCCTCATTTCACCTCGCTGGCTAGGAAGTAGTCCAGCTTTCCTTAGTGGCTTCAGACCAAAGTCTTCAAAGCTGACTGGTGGTTTTCAAAGTGTTTTTTTTTGTCTCCAGTGCATACAAGACTCGATGTTCACAGGGTGTTAGCGTGTGAAATATGTTATTTCTGAAATGGCTTGCTGAAAGCTGTGGGTGGGTTTAATTACATATCCTCTACAGCAGCAGCCACTGTGTTACAGCTCTGGCCCCTACATGCCATTCCTCTGCTCCCCACGCTGAACTACTCGCCGTGAGCTGTCCCTAAGGCCTCTCAATCGAAAAGAGACGCAAGAAATTAAAGCAGCCTGTTTTGTCTGAAAGGGCTTAGGGACCGGCTTACGGTGAGCAGCTGATGCAGTAGGGTTGACGCAATGCTGGCCTCGGGCCAGGGGCCCTGCAGTGTGCAGATGAGGATGACGACCTCTGTAGCTGGCCCAGCTGTAGCACGAAAAGGACATCCCTAAATTAGGCACTCAGAGTCGTTCAGTCACTTCTGAAAAGCCTCAAACTTAGTAATGATTCCTACTGAATAACTTAAGCCACTCTTACTGCTGGTGAGTGCCCGAGATGGCTCAGGGCGGGCAGTCGCTCCAGCTGGCCGGGCTGGCTGCACCATGCAGGTCTTGGAGAGTTTTTAATTTTCATTCTGTCAGCCCGATGTTAGTAATAAAAATAAGACGTGCTGCACAGAAGTGAATGCATTCCTTATGTCAACACTTTTCCCCGCTCTTATTTTGGTAATGCCTTAAATCGTTCTTTAGAGGCAGGCTTTATTGGCTGTACTTTGCAAACGGGGGGAATAATAACTACTTGCAACTTAATCAGCTGTATGGCTGCAGAGAGGTTTTTTTTTTTTCCCTGAGTACTTTTATGTCCCATAATGAGCTGGTATTTTATAACTTCTGATGGTAATGTATTCCATATGCCTTCCATCACTAGGATAAAGAGTTTTACTCCAGAATCCAAAGCAAGTAGCTGTGGGTATTTATTTAATAAGGTTCCAAGTCTTTGCACTAGGTGGGATGTATGTTGCGTACCTGGAGCTTCCTCAAGCTGCTTGTGGTGAGGATTTAGCGGTGTCTTTCCATGATGTTGAGGAACTGTTGTCCCATCCGTGCTTCCAGTGAAGTAGGGTGTAGGTTTCATAGTTCCAACAACAATCCTGCTGTTTCAGTCAAATTCCCTGCTTTTCTCTGTCCATGTTCTAAATACCACTGCTTTTTCTCCAGGACTTAGGACAAGCTAAAACTGAGAGGAATTCAACAATGAATGTCAAGATAGCCAAATGAGTGGTCTGCTCATAATTCCTTGAGGCATCTCCTCTAATGCCTCACACAGAACAAAAGTCCTGTTGTGGGGGTGCTTAGGAGTTGCTGTAGTCTTGAAGTCCTGACAGGAATGAAAAATAATCTTTTTATGGTTTCTTGCTAAAATACTCAAAGTGCCCTGGTTGAGCTTAGTGTTTGAAAAACATTTTCTGGTATGCAACTCTTCTAGATGTTCTGGCATATTTGCCTCCACTCTGATCTAGGCAACAATAATTATCTTGTAAGTTTTTGGCAGGATTCAAATTTGTGTTTCAAGCCACAAAGGATCATCGTTACCATTTTATCTGCACAACTGTCAGCTTCAGTATAATATCACAGGCCCCTGTGAAAACTCATCTGCTCCATTGGGATGTAGTTAAAACTGAAGAAAAATGTGAACCTTGTGTAGTCTTGTGAATTTCGAACAGGATGTCTGTGAGACAAATTGAGCAGCGTAATTTCAGAATTGCAGATGCTTTTACTGAAAATGGTGTTTCCGCTGGCACTGGTAGGTTACCTCAAAAACAACTGTTTTTTTGGTGGTGACGCTATGGTTATGCCATAATTGTGGTCTTTGATCCAAATTGTCCCATCCCTTCTGTAAACTTGGAAGAAAAAGGTTGTTTGCCTTCTCACTTGATTCTTTTCCAGGCTATGGAAAAGGCAGGTACACTTCTGAGCCCTGTCCTTGTCCCCTACTCGCCAGCGTGTCAGGTATGAGCCCCCTCGCGGAAGCCTTGCCGTGGGGCACCTGCTGCTCTGCCCCTCACCTGAGGAGCAGCCAGTGTCAGGGTTGCTTCGAACTGTTCCCACATCCCCACCTCCTTCTGTTGTGGCAGAGCTCCCTGTCGTTTAAACTTTTCCTGCTTTTGTGCTCTCCTGGCAGCAAATATCCAAGCTCTTTAAAGCTGCAGTCTGTCCAAGTTCATCTTTCAGTAGGCAAGGCTGATTCTTGTCCAACAGCTTTTGCTCCCAGTTACCTGCAAAACTTCTGTCGATTTAGGGATCTGGCTCCATGGCTAATGGGTATGTCCTTGAATAACCCCTGCTTAAAATCAAAATAAGCCAGTGGCTTTTGACTGTCTGCCCGCACCCCCCTCCATGATAATAGAACACTGTGTTACTAACAGATCTCAATGATTACAACCCTTTAGCAGGAAGAAAACTGAATGATATGTGAGCAGATTGCGTCTGAGGCAACAACATGCGATCCGATATTAAATGTGGGTTTTGCAAGTTATAGACTCCTAGACTCCTAGAAGAACCCAGGTTGGAAGGGATCTCGAAAAATCATGTGGTTCAACCAGATGGTTGGTTATGTAGAGACGTAGACATGAATAGGAAGAGAGAAACCATTTGCTTTAATTAAATAGTCCCGGTATTTTGTTTCTGTATGTTCTCGTCAGGAATCTTCTAGCTTTCATGAAGCAAGGGCAGTACTTACTGGGAAGAAGCACCTTAAATTCTTAGAGTATGAAGGGGCTATTGTTTAATTTATGTATGTAGCTTCAGGTTATATATATATACTTATATCTGTCTATGTCTCTGTAAGAATAACTGAAGATTCTTACCGTGCTAATTTTCCCTTCAAATCTGAAGTTTGACAGAAAGTACAGTTCATACCTTACATGAATACATCTAGTGATAGCTCTTTTCTGGCTTTTCTAGTAAACATTTACTGATGGTACTAATTGTTACTGTGACTTGCCGCTTACAACCTCTGTGAATTCATACAAAATTTGAAGAATTGTCTTTTAGAGACTTCTGAGTAGTTTTAGAGATCCAGCTGTACCTAATTTCATGTAGCTGGTCCAAGAGAGTGGGTTGCTTAGTTTGGTCCTAGGAAGTGGGTTTCTCGGGCTTCTGATCTTTTTTTATTTCCTGAAAGTTTTCTGAAGACTGACTTTTCAGCGCTCTTTGTGAAGTGTGGGCACCCAGTGTGGTAGTCGCTTTACCACTAGACCGGGCAGGATAATGTTACTTCTCTATTGCTCCTGAATGCTGTGGTGTTTCCTGGCAAGCCTCTTGGCTGCAGCACTGTAACGGGAGCTCATCCTCTTTGTTACCTACCATAATCCCAAAGAACTCCTGAGGTTTGGTATTTTCCAGGACACAGGTCTGCCCATTTTAAGTGTGAATTATGCCCTCTGTTCCCGGATGGGTAAAGTTGCATTAGGCTGCGTTGCTAAATGAGCTTGGCTTCCCAGGGGACTGAGGTTGTGCTTTGCAGTCCTGAGGAGTTCCATCAGCAGTGGGTTGTGCTTTTCCAGTGAAGCTGGTGTACAGCCAGAAACAGGCCCTGGAAGAGGACTATAAAATGTCGTTTTGAGGTGAAACTGCCCACACCCCTGACAACGATTCCTTATACAACCATACTATTGATACTTATCAGGCACTTTTTACTCCGTTACAGAGGTTTTATTTCTTCCACATGTGGTTGATTCTTTAATCAATACTTTGTGGCATGGAGTCCATCATTCTGCCCAAGCAAGGTAAATTATCAGTTACTTTAGCAGCCACGGTTTTCATATTCCAAATATAAAGTTTGATTCAGCTTTTGTGTTTAATTAAGGCTGCGTTGGTCTGGTTTACTTGTATTCCCTGTCGGTCTTTCTGTGGCTTTGCACAGAATAGATGTCCCCTGTCCCCCCCTATTCTATTGAAAATGTTTATCCGCAGCTTTTGTGCTTGGATTTGAATTTGCTTCACAGTGAAATTACTGTTTTCTCGGGACACCTATTTTTGTATTAGATGCCGATACCCTGCGGGAATGAAAGTTTCAGTCTTTTAGCTTCAAGCAACAGTGATGTTCGTGCCGATCCAAACTGGCAGACATCGGTAGCCTAAATGCTAGTGTTTATTAGAGCAGAGCAAGGCTTGAGGGTAACTATGCCAAGTCTTGGCTCATTAAACCGGCAGGAAGATTCAAGAAGGCTGCTTTTAAAGATAAGAGCAAGAATTGGCACAGGGTAGGCAAGGGCGAGAGAACGGCAGTGGGTAGGCCATGTGGTAGGTGTCTTCTGTCTTCCCATAGATAATTTGAAGGCAAGACCGGACTCATTGAGACAGATGAGCTGTCATACAAGCACGAGTAATAGCAAATTGGAGTAATAGTCTGCAGCAGTCGTCACTGCTGCGGTTTCATTGGCACTGGTATGAAATACTGGGTGAGAAGACAGGATCAACTCTCTTGCTTTTCTGGAGCCTGAACCACTTATTAATTCCTTGATTTTGGTAAAGATTAGTGTAGGAAAATGCATGATTTATCATTAAGGGAAAGCTACTTGGAATTAATGTAGCCTTTGGTTTGTTTATCTAGGGGAGCTCCCTTCCAAAGTTTCACCAACATGGGTATTGTTCCAGAAATTTCAACTGGTTTGACCTGGACATGATTACCTGTCGTCTCTGTTTGCAGAAGACTTAGTATGTTTGGATCACTCAGGTCTGGGCTGGGATGTTTAAAGTTCAATATGGTCACTTGATGTGGATAAATACTTCAGATTAGAAAGAGCAAATTGTGCTTCTTCCCATGTATCTCCTAAGAAATGTGGTCCTGTAAAAGCAGAGGTGAGAGATGCTGGTCTTTGTGTTGCTGTTGTTAATGGTGGTTTCTGTAGAGTAAAATCTTATTAATAAATTAGATTAGTAGAATCTGAGCCACTTGAAGTAATTTAACCGGTTCGGTCTAGTTGATAGTCCTGCAACCAATGGGAGTTACTATAAATAGTGGATTCACTGCAGTATAGACAAAATAACTTCAACGCTCTACTCAGACTGAAGCAGGGTCTTTGAGGAGTTTAATGTAGGTTGCATCTATGTGTTTGTGTTGTGGCTGAGAACGCTACCTCTGCTTTGGGGTTTGGACTGAACGGGGTGGCTGGAGAAAGCAGGATCTTCTTTGTGGAGCCATGGGAGCTGTGCAGACCACTTAAGAATGCCCAGAAGGGGCATAAGAGTGCAAAGGTGCAGGTCAGCGTGGAGAACATCACCCTCTTTTGCAGTTAGCAAACCATGAACTCAACAGTAACCGCTTTGTTACTGTTGAGGATGAATATTTGGTTTCCAGGTGCCATAGAGAAGACCGGTACCATTAACTGGTACCTCTGTGAGTATTGCAGATTATTTACTCTACTGCAACACTGTGGTCTGCTTTGCATGATACCAACCTGTTATGTACTTCAACCTATGAAAAAATACTGTATGGAAGCTGATACTAAATTACCAGCTTGCATGGTTTTGAAGCTGCATTTCATTTGTTTTGTGACAGTCTGTAGCTTGAAAACTTGCTCATAAAGTCTGAGGATGACTTGAGTGAAAGTGGCAAAGATTTTCTGTGGTTAAATGGATGCTTTTGTTTCTATTTCAGGAAAGCCCCACAGCATTGGCAGCTCTGAACGGATTCAGCTCTCAGGAATGTACAACATTCGAAAAGGGAAAATACATTTGCCAGTCAACAGATGGACAAGACGCCAAGCTATCCTTTGTGGAACATGCCTAATTGTCTCATCAGTAAAAGAAAGCCAGACTGGAAAGATGCATGTCCTCCCTTTAATTGGTGGAAAAGTAAGACATTTTATTTTATGTATTGACTTGCTTAACCTGTATCTCTTTAGGAGATTGCATTCAGTTATGTTGATTCTGACCCCACGAAAGCTTGTTTCTGTAAATGGCATTATCAAAGTATATAAATGATTTTTTAATTATGATCAAAGTCATATTTAACAATTTACAATGTTTTGATTAAAATGCTGAAGAAAAGCAAGGGAAACACATTCAGTGTCTTTTTCTTGTGCGCAATGTTCAATGTTTTATATGTGCAATAGTAGTAGTATTGCGTGTGATCTGTACCGTGCTTCCTCATCCAGGTTTTATGCATGCTGGGTTATTCTTAAAATCTGAAAACTAACCAGTAAGACGATGGTCTTATTTTGAACATTGGGGTTTTTTGAGTGTTCAGCACTGTGTGAGTATTGGTCTGTTGTAAGCTAACAGCAATGGACATTTTTACTTGCAAAAAGCTGAAACTTGACTTTTTCTGATTGATTACATTAGAAACCCAGCAGGTCCAGTCTGAACACAAGGGAATTTTTTTTTCCCTTTGAAGGTGACTGAGCACTGGCATGGATTGCCCAAAGAGGTGGTGGAGTCTCCGTCCTTGGAGATGTTTAAAAGGTGTCGGGACATGGTCCTGGTCAGACAGCTGTAGGTGGCCCTGCCTGAGCAGGGGGATTGGACCAGAGGACTTCCCAAGGTCCCTTCCTCCCTCAACTGTACTGTGTTTCTGTGAAACTTTAGTGAAAACAGTCAGATTACAACATTACTATTTCGACCTACATAGTGTTTCAGGACGCTATTATTGGCTTGATTAGCCAAGGTAATGGGAAGACAATCATTAGCTTGAGGATGAATGTACACCTGAAGTAATGCTACTTTACTTTGCATACTGACAAGTTTGATTCTTAAGAGTCATTGGGAGAGAAACAAGCTTCACAATGTTATACGTGCATATACGTATACGTGCATATACTACAGTTGATTCGTTAATATTATATAGTAGCAATGTGGAAAGTAGTGCCGCCTTCAAGGAGCTGTTTTTCCTATTTCCGTTCATGATTCTTCACATGAATCTTCAATGCTTTCCTGGACATTGTCCTTTTTTAGGAGCAGTGGGTGAACTCTGACAGTGAATTGTATTCCTGGCTACAGCACACTGGAGAGGACAGGATTCAGGTCCCCATCAAACATCTCTTTGACATAAAAAAAAATTATTTTTTTTTTCAAAATTTAAAAATGTAAGAGATTATGTACCCTTAATTTTTTTTTTAATTGCTTAACATGGAATTTCTAAGTTGGTTTTGCACAGAAATACATTGTGTAATGTAAAACATGCAGAATGTGTTAAGCAGAAAGTTGACAACAAATTTTAAATGAAAAGGGGAACCAAGCTGAGAAAAATGTACTGAGGGCTTCTGCTGACAAAGCTTGGGAGGAGGATGCTTGGCACAGAACTAAATGTTTTTTTAAATTATCGCTCAAAAAATATTCTTCCTCAACCCCATAAATACTCTGCACTTCCTGGTTTGCAAAGGCTTTCCAGAATGTGGTGCTGAGCCATTGAGACCATAAGTTGTGTGGGACTTCTCATGTATGGTAGCAGAATGATGTATTCTGGGTGTTTTTTAGCAAGTTGAGAAATGCCAAGGAATTTAATTGCGCTGTAAGAGAAGCATTTTGTTAAGCCTGTTTTTAATAACGAGGAGTATAAATTGTACTTCTTTAGGTTGTATAAAGACAGCTTTAAATGTGTTTCACTGGGAATTCTTCTATGGTGCTCACTCTCAAAATGTTTACGTTGTTGGTGTTTTTTCTCCTTTGGTTCCTTTGTCTTTCTGTTCTCATTCCGTGCTTGCTTCGATTTCTTGAATATTTGACAGCCAAGATCCAGCTTGGGTGCATGAGAGGGTTAGTACAGCTCTACTTGAAGAGCTTCTCTTGGGCACACTTTAACTTTGCCCTGGGAAGTTTTGCAAAAAAGAGGCTTTTTATTCTCGTTCACTAACAGTTTTGTGTCTCTACTTCAGGTGGAAGAAGTGAAAAAGCACCAGCACTGTTTAGCATTTAGCTCCTCTGGACCCCAGAGCCAGACCTACTACATTTGTTTCGATAACTTCACTGAATATTTGCGATGGCTTCGACAAGCATCAAAGGTGAGAAGAATGCTAATTCCTGCCTGTATGGGATATCTGTAGTGTTTCCCCCAGATGTGTCTTCTCCATGCAGCAGTGTAATCCCTCTTCTGGATTCATTATCGTGAACTGCTGCTGCTGCTGTTAGTGGTGCACAAAAAACCCCTCAGTTTGAGAGTGCTTGATTAACAGACAGTAGGGAGGTAAATTTTTCTGTGTTTATACTGAGAATTCTTTCTACAGTGGTTGTGTAAACAAAGTGCTGTGCTGGACTTTCTCCCTCATCTTGATCCAGCTGCATGGATGGAGTGAGATCATTAGAAGAAAAGGATGACAAATATAACTGTCAATTTCAGTTTTAAAAGCTTTGTTTCGATGTTAATAAAATCTGAAATAGTGTCAGGCTTTTAAAATTTGTTTCCTACACAAAGCATAAAGATTGAATTGCTGAAGTTAAGGAATTTTTTTTTTCTTGCTTGGAAATGTTGCTGGATCTCTCTTTAGTTTTATAACTACTTGATTTTTTTTTTAATAAGTAATAATTTTATGTCACTAAAAAATTACTAGCTAAAGCCTTAGTAAACCAAACTTCTTATTGTGCTTAGAGCACAATTTAGTATGGGAGTCTAGGTCCTGCATTATTTCATTTGACTGTTCAGTTCCACTTTTTGTTGAAAGGTTGTTTTTGTAATTACCTGTTTATTTTTTAATCCCTACCACTTTTTCGATAAAACCTCTGTAAAGTAATTTATTTATCTTTAACCGCTCTTTTGTGTTGGTGTTTTTTGTTGGTGTTCGGTTTTATTTGTTGTTTGTTGTTTGTTTGGGTTTGGGTTTTTTGCTGTTGTTTGTTCAGAGGTTTTGGTTGTTTTTGTTATTGTTTTTATTTGGTGGTTTTGTGGTTTTGTTTTTTTAAATGCAAGTTCTTTTGTTGTGCTGTCAGGGCTCTAGTTTTCTACTTGGGCCTAAACTGTCGATTAGTTTTATACTACAATAGGGCTGTCCATGCTCTTTGCTATGTAAAAGCAACATGACTTTATGTACTACTACTTACAGGTATTTATGGCATGCTAGATGTGTTCTGCCTTTTCAGATTGCAATGAAGTATTCTCCAGCCTGTTGCCAGTGGTACACTCTGGGTTGTGGCGTTTTTTTAAGAGGTTTGATTATTATATCAAACTTTCTTTGAGTACAGTAACTATTGCACCTCCCAACACGTGCATAATTTAAAACGTGCTTTAGTGGGTTGGTTTTTTGTTGCTTGTTTTGTTGTCGTTGTTTGTTTGGGGTTTTTGTTTGTTTGTTTTGGCTTTTTTTTTTTTTTCCTAGTAAGTTTTAACGTTATCTTTAAAGATGCTGTTCTGGCATCCCTGCTCAGGTCTGTTAAGCCTCAAGGTAAAAATCCCCAAGGCGTGTTTTGTGATATGGTGAGGGCACGGTCTGTCAGGTTTCTGAGTTCTTGCCGCTTTGTGGCTTTCTCTGGGAGAGTGGTGCCCTTTCATCTCCAGAGGCTTTGACATCAGATAAATGAAAGGCAAATCTAATGAGTGAGAAAAACAGTGGAAGACAATGAACTTCAGAAGTAGAGAGAAACAGCCAGAAAGCCCCTCTGAATTACTGGCAGTGTGAGCTTGTTCTGTGCCATGCTGTGCTTCTCTCTTTCTCTCTGGTTCACCCAAATGACTAACAGCATTGGGACGACAGCCAGCATGAGAACATATCCCCATGCGCTCATGGTATCCTCCCATTTTTCTTATGTAAGAGTAGAAAGAAAATACATAGTATGAAGTGTGTTTTTAGACTGTCGGAACTGAAGAAACTTGCTATGCATATATTATTTTTGTTGGTAAAACATGCTTAGAGGAAAAAGTGATGGTTCATTTCCCTGAACTTTCCAACCCCCAGCCCCAAAAACTGAGACTTGGCATTCTAGATTCATGAATTTTGAAACAGTACTGTGCCACTTCAAGTTGCTTTTTTGATGTTTGCATTTTCTATTCTTCAACTGAAAAACAGAGACAAGCATGGTTGTATGCAAGGCAGTTGTATAGGAAGTACTGCGCATTAACACCGCTTCTGAAGAACAGAAACAGAGAAACTGGGAATGCTGCAAAAGTAACTCAAATTTCCTCCAGCTGATGCTGTTCGTGTCCAAGTGCTTAACTGTAAAGTGCATTGTCCCTGATTTACATGTACAAATAAAGGAGAAAATGTTTCATCTTCAGCTCTGTAGTTCAGGCAAGCTAGCATTCTCATGCAGAAAAAAACCCCCAGCATTTATGTGAGGTACTCTGCCTCAAGTGTTTGGAAGCTACTCAGGTTCAAAGAAGTTGAAATGTTCTTGCTAACCAAGAAAATACCATGTAAAGGATTGTTTGTGTAAAGGCAAGGAGATGTTACGGCTCTCTGACTTGGAGCTTCTGGTTGCTTGTTGAGGGCTGGGTCACATGATGCTTACATATTCTTCTTTAGTCCTGGTGATGTATATAGTACTTGCACTTTTGTGAATTATTATGAATAATATTTAAGACTGTATTTTAAATATAGATGTTATTTAAGGGCATTTGTTTTGAAACTAACATCCATAAT
Source organism: Pampusana beccarii (assembly GCA_013399365.1). Classification (NCBI taxonomy): domain Eukaryota; kingdom Metazoa; phylum Chordata; class Aves; order Columbiformes; family Columbidae; genus Pampusana; species Pampusana beccarii. Next base: position 60,460 of record VWYH01001143.1, on the reverse strand, counting down.
AACTTACATTCAGTGGTAGTTTTCCTGCAGTCCTTCATGGTCCTGATGTGTGCTGCTGAAAACTGAGGCTTTTGATACTTACATGTGTATTGAAAGCTTTAATTATGAATTTTAGTGCAGAAGGAGATCCCTGGTAAAATATTTCATTAAAATTGTTCAATTCGCTTTTTAACTATGAAAATTTTTTTCACATCTGTCTTCTGTATACTTCAAAAGAGCTAAGGGATCATGTTATTTTAACTTTTAAATAACAAGCTTAATCTTGAAAGGAGACTTGACAAAGAATGCTTGCTCTGCAGTCTTTCTCCCCACAGAATATTGGCAATGTTGACTTTTTAGTGGTGTTGCAGAATAAGACAAACCCTAACGTATGACTCCTGCAGTAAATATATGTATGCTAGAGAAGGTTTGAATTCATGTTTGGTTAGACTTAAGCTCAATTTATTTAAAAGTGAGCATCACTCCTGTATAATCTACTTCATTCAAACAGTGAAATCTATCTTAGCCGAGACAGCTCTCATGCTCTGCCCCGGTAAATTTTTGGAAGGGGTTTGTGAATAGGCGTCAGGATTGGTTTTCCCCTGTGTGTGTGTCCTGAGGTGAACAGAACTTCTGTTTTCAGGATGGACTGGAATTATTGCACAAACACTGACCTAAATACCGAACTTGGTGACATACTTACTCCAAATAGGTCACTTTTAGATATGCTGATTTAGCCTCAAACGGAATATTTTTAAAAGCTGGAAATGTGGCTTGTTCGTTAATATTGATAGTTCTATACCACAGTGCATTTCTTTCCTTTTACTTTCCAAATACTGGAGTCCTAATTCAGGAAGCTCAAAAGGAAAACATCAACAACAAATTTGGTCCTTTGTGATCTAATATGTCCGTTCTGTTGCCAAATGTTGAAAAATAAGCTTATGCAACTGGGAGGGGGAGTGGAGGGAGAAGAAAGGGACATCTTCACAGCTTTGAAGAACGTTGTCTGCATAAAGTTGGCATGATGGTTCTGGAATGCACACAACTATTTGCAGAGTGATTCTGATCTGCCACTGTTTACTACTTTAATGTCAAATGCAGAAGGACGGGTGAATAATGTGCAGTTAGCAGCAAAGACGACGTGATGAGGGCTTTCGTTGTTTGTCACTTCCAAAACCTAAAAAGCTACACCCTTAATGTAGCAGAAGAGGAAGAGGTTTTATGTATGTGGTGTTACTGAGTGGTGCAACTTGCTGTCATGAGGCTTCTGTTGAGGTGTTTCACACTTCTAACAGCTAAACCTGGTGAAGTTGCTGTGTAAATGTTGACTGCTACCCAACTCAGAGCATGGATGGTTTGACTGGAGTAAAAAGAGTTGTCAGTCCTCTGTGGCATACAGTCCTCCAAGGCATACAGTTGAAGTGGGGTGTCAATGTCTGCCTCAGAAATTCGGCGTTGCAGAGCTTAAACAGGGACATATCACAGAAATTCATCTTCTTGGAAATAGCGTGCATCACTGGGCGTGCAGAGACGGGTTTTCTGACCCTGCAGAACCTCTCCCCTCGGCTGTAGAAGAGCAGGAAGCGTGTCGAGAGCTTCATGCAACAACTAGTTCCTGCTTCAGTGCTCGGTTCAGCTGGGCGGGTAGAGAAAGGGAGGCGATGGGAGACAAGGGCTATAAATAATGCACGGCTGCCCCGTGTAAGCTGCCTGTGCGTGGCCGCGTTGTACATGTAGATCGGTGGAGATGTACAGGCACACAACCATGTGTGTGTGCAGACCATCCACCGCTTCCCTGGCTGAGTTGTGCCACTGTGGCTGTACTGACGGTCTGTTTAGTGGGGAACAAGCCGTTGTGTAAGGCTTAAGTGCCAGGGTGGATTTGCACCTATACACAGAAGAACCCTCCTGTTTAAAATCCAAGGAACATCTAAAAAGAGATCGTTGATTTAAAAATTATCAAACTTAAGTTTTCTCCTGCGTGCCTTTGTATTTTCCTTTCCCTGTTTCAGTCACCTTTGTCTTCAAGTCCGCAGTGGAAGTGCGTGTGATGTTACAGACAACCCTAGCCTGCTGCGAAAATGGAGACACTGAATTATGATGTCAGTGTACGTTATGTTTTAAAAGCGCTAAAAATAGCAAGAAGAGTAAATTCAAGGGAGTAAATTCAATATGCTGCCATATTGGTTTTATTCCTTTCATGTCAGTGCAGAATGCTTTCTTCATAACTCTATTTGCACCATGAAACTAGCAGAAAATAGCAACAGATTTGAATTTGGTTTCTACTATACAAGTAAGTAATGCAGGAGCCTCTACAGCGGTCTCCATCTTTCCTCAGCTTGTGTAGAGACCTAACTGAAGCAGTGCAAAATTAACTTTTCAGCTTTTTTTCTCTCAAGTTACCTAGTTCTGACCAGCTGTCTCAGTCTTCTAGCTTTTTTTTTTTCAGTACAAGTTTGAAAATTGTGTTCAGGGACTGTGTTGTGAGATGTGAGTCCGAACCGTGTGAAGAGGATGAAGCTGATCTATGACTCTAATATTAATAACATGATTTTTATTTCCGCTGAGGAAAAAAGGTCTGAGTTCTGACTGCACACAAGCTTGGTGTTACGGACCATATATATATATAAATAAATTCTATAGAATTTACACATGAATTCCTGAACTTGATTGCAGTTCTGCAAATGTATTTCTAAAGTAGGAGACAAAGATGATCAGCTTGTGCAAGTGTTTTACAAGAATGATGCTGAGGAAGTGCAGTGGGCAACGATCGAGTGTTACTGATTAGAGATGTACTTGCTTTTCAGCTGTGCTTCATCTACCTTTGAGCTAGTGAAAGATAATCAACTGTGGGACTGCCTTTTCCTTCAGCACAGAAGATTATGCTCATTAATTGAAATAACGGGTAATAAAGCATATCCAGTTGTGCATATAGCTTCATCTTTATTTGAGATACTGTCACATGCTCATGTCTGATTTTCTCATATCAGGCATGGTCAAACAGGAGAAAGATGAAAGTACAGATTCCAACTTAGTGTGCAAAACAGGCTTTGCAGAGCTTTTGAATACGATATATGTCCCTCAGTCTGTAAAGAAGGTTTGATGTCCCTAGTCTCATGGTTAAATTAGCCCTGCTTTGTTCTTGCCTTGGCTTGCCCAGTAGCCGATTGACCTGTTTCAGGTGTGTTTCTGTATATTATGATGAGCTGTAACATCTTTACAGAGTTCATCATTGCAGGGATTTTTATTGCTAGACCTCAGTTTTCTCTGGAGGCATTAAGAACAGGCTTTTCTAAGGCTTACTGGTCAAAACCAGCTTGGAATACCTTTTTCCAAAGCCTTGACCACAGAACAGTGCCAATGGCAAGTGTGGGGAAAAATCATATGCAAGGATAAAGTAGTTTAAGTTATTTGGGATGTTACTTACTCTAGTGCTGCCAGTTTATACTGTAGAGTCACTGGATGGAGTATCTCCTCTCCAGGTGTCTGTTTAGCCTCATAAGCATCCCTCTTCTGGAGAAAAGCTGTATCTTAGTTTCCAAGAGATCTGAGTCCCTGGATCATTATTTTTGCTTTTACCTTTGGCTATCAGTTTTTACATTTGGTAATTCCACGGACAACCGTTGTGTGCAGCAAACACACTCTGTTGCAGTTAGGAGTTTCTGACATTTTCTTACAACTTTGTAGTCTTATTCCATGTGTTCGAATGTACCATCGCGATTCTAGGCTACTGTGTTTATGTGTGTGTTTGGGACAGGTTGGAGATCAGGGACAGGGATGCCCTGGTCACTGAGGGGGTGACCATGTAATAGTTGTTTGGTTTCTTATGCCGGTAGTGCTTGGAGGCTTGAAAATGAGTCTCTATACTAGTATGACTTATAAATGAGTTTAGGACATTGCCAACATGAGTGACGTCTTTTGAAAATAGCCTTTAGACAGATCCAAGGCTCTGCAAAAGCGGTTGTTTGAGGATAACAACTATCCAGGTTTTTTCACTTTTGTGAAACTAAGAAGCGCCATTAGTCTGTTTGCAACTGTTGATTCAGCATCTAGTGAAGAAAAAGAAACGCTGAAAGATTTTCTCATTTTTCGGTGGGGCTTTTTTTGAGCTGACCCTTACTTACAGGAAACGTGATGACTCTAAGTTTAGTACAAGGAAACCATTTTTTCCTCTAATACCATAAAATGACAATATTGAGATAATGCTTTCTCTAAAAATAGATCCCTAAAAATAAACCCACAGCTTCCTTTTAGTGGTGATTACAGTATTCAAGCATAAACAAACCTCTGGTTTTCATGCGGAACTTGACTTCCTTTTTGGTCTCGGCATGAAATCTTCGATGTTTGGGACGTTTCCTCTGCAGTCCTGTCTGGTCTGTCTTCCTGTGGGTGGCTTCTTGTCAACTCAAGTCTGAAAGCGAGAGATTGGGCAAAGCAAACTTGAAGCCAGGTTTGTGTCTCTTTTGATGGCAACACTTGAAAGCATTTCTCCTCTTTCCCCACAAAACCTGTTATTTTGCACCTTTTGTTAGAGGTTAGTTGATGTTTTGGAAATTAACTTTTGAGTGTGTTTCATTGTAGTTTCTCTCTTAATGGTTTGGGAGGGAAGCTTGCTGTTTTGGCTCAGCCAGTTAGTTTTCCATGTCAAAATAGTTCAACTGTTTCTGAAGTGGTGTAATTGGTGACATCAAGCTTTTCTCTTAATTTCTGTTCTAGCTGAACTATATCTTCACTATTTTAATTTTTTTGTTGCTGAAATGTAGAGAGTCTGTGATCCTTGTTTTTGACTTGCTGCCTTCAGTTAATAATACAGTAGTTACTGAGGTATTGCAGCCAAGAGTGAGAATGGAAAACTAAATGTCGCCCACACATCTGGAATAGCTTTCAAGTAATGTCCTTTGAAGCCTTTAGATCAGGTTCTGATATTATTGAAGCTGAATTTGTGGAGCTCTTGCATAAATACAGGAAAGCATCACCATGGCTTCCAGCTAGAAGCTCAGTGAGGTGTCGCAGATGTTACCTCTTAAGGTGTGTTCGGTGCAGGAGGATCCCAGGGTGTTTTCAGTAATCTCTGGGGGTAAAGGGGTGGGAGTGAGCGGAGGAATGTAACTTTTCTCTTCATGAAGCTCAGGGGAACTAGATGTCTGTGGTGTGCAGCTCCCATGAGACACAGGTTGTTGCGGGGACTGACATACTGCACAGCACTTCAGTACGTGTAGGTGATAACTGAGTCAGTCTTGAACCTGAATGGCTGTAACACGTAGAGCCTTTCCAAGCCAAGTCTAGCAGGAAGGTTAAAAGGAGAGGAATTATTAATAAAAACTAATTTTAGGGACATTTGGTCTCCTTAGTCTTCTGTAGTCAGTGAGAGGTGGAGGAAGGTCTCTAGGGAGAAGAGGGAATGAGTGCTGGAGATCAGTTTTAGTCCCTGGGCCAGTAGAGCTATATTAATGATTGTATTATAAAACACTTGGGTCAGAAGGTCTTTCTGAGTGACTGTGAAATAATGGCATGAAGAGAGTTCATCTCACTGTAAAATTAATCCATATGATGCAGCTGTGTTAGGAGAACCTGGGTCAGAAACTGAGGTCCTAACATAACCTCTTATTTAAAGCAAACAAAACCCCACAGCTCTCTCTTGGTGTGGGACTGGGGAGACCCAGACAAGTGAACAGCTATTGGAAGTCTCACTGGCAAGAGTGTGAAATCTGTAGTAAATGCTGAACAAAGTCTTTTCTGGAGGGCTGCTTATTGTGAAGTCTGCTTGCTGGCGGTACAGCACCATGTCTTGATAAAAAATCAGGTATAACACAAGTTGTAAGAAGAAAAAGGAGTATTTATCAATTTTTCTGAGACTGTCACCTATTTTGCAATATTTACAGATGAATTGTTTTCAGTCAAACTATTTTAAGGATGCTAATATTCCTTTCTCCGCCAAATGGAGATTCGCGTGTCTGAATTATAAGTAGCTTATTGCTACAGCTAGTTACTGTCCTGTAACTCCAGGGTGCACCTTAAGCCTTGTCCTTGCAGGGATCTTATCAGTGTGAACACCCCAGCATGACTACCACCAAGGTAAGGGTGTTGGTGTCACTCCCTGTGTAATATTGATACCGATCTCTAAAAAAGGAGTATTTTTCCTTTGAAGGAACAAAAAATACTCATATGCTGGTAATGACTTCAGATAGTACGAAACATTTTCAGATAACAGGTGACAAATGTCACTCTTTTTTTTTTTTTGACAAATTCTTGCTTTCAAGATCTTGATGCTAAACCTGGGACGTGTCTATGAAATTTCTTACGGACTGCTATCATGAAGGGTAAAGGCGTGCAACTTCTGCTTCCTTACCTCCACATTTCCCATTCCCCACACACATTTGCTATTAATACTACTGTTTTCAGCTCAGTTGTGACAGTTTTGCACAAGGGCCCAAAGCAGAAGTGAGCTGTTTCTGCATGCTGTATAAATCTTAGTTCAGAGCTAAGGCAGGGAGAGCAGGGACAAGTTAAATAATCTTTGTGCTCCCAAGTCTCACTGGCATGAGGCATTTGTACCAGAGGCTGTGTCGCCTGCGGAGGAGACGGGGCAAGAAACAGGTGCCCTGCAAATGCTGCCACAGCGGCGCGCACTCCTGGCCCTCCTCTTTCCAGGCACTTAGGGCTCTTACCCACGGTGTTGCCTGTTGGGTTTGTGAATATGAATGACATGCTTTCAAGCCTCTGCTGAGTTTTATCTTTTCTTTGCAAGGCCCTTACCTTAACTTAGCGTGCATCTAAGTTACCGTTCGACAGAAAACAAAAAGGAGAGGCCAGAAAAGCCGTTACCTTTTCACCCTTTGGACTGCACCCATTTTAAAAGCTGTCATTTAAAAATGAACTATGTGAGCTTTAAGAAAAAGAAAACCTTTTAACTTCTTTTTTTCTCCCTCTTCCAGTAAGGTTTTTGGCATGAGCTTGTTTACCAGTCTGAACATTTCCTCAGCTCTCGGCTGTGGCTGAGGGCAGCGATGTGTTTCCTTGGCTGTGGAGGCGGAGGGAGGCCTCTCTGCTGAGCGGGGCTTTGATGGTGGAATAGAAAGGAGGATTAGGATTTGAATCAAGTCTAGTTCTGAGGTGAGGAGAACCTGTGCGCTCTAAGCGGTTAGTTTAGATATTTCAAGTGTATGTATCACTGTTTAGTTAAGCCTTATGCTGGCATTGGTGGGATGTGATGATTATCGAACTGTTTAAAAACAAATCCTAAAGGAGAAAAATTACAGTGCCTTTGCATTAGCATGTCTACAGCAGGTGTAATTTAACATTGTCAGCTCAGTTCAAACAGACTGGGAATTTGGCTGCCTGTACAGTGTGGGCTGTTTAGTTATTTTAATTGTCTTCTGTTGAACTCCTAAATAATAATTTCTTATCTGAATAGAGCTATAGGGAATGAGACGAGGGTAAACAGGAAAAAGACATAATTACATTAGTTTAAATTCACACCACAGGTCACACCAAAAGATGTCCTTGTGTAAACAAGGCTCGTGTTTGTCCACACAGCTGGGTTCAGCTGTATCCACTGCTGACATCCATTGTCAGCAATAGATCATTTTTGTAGTGTAGCCAGGGCTTTAAAACAAAGACGGTAATCAGTCTTGTTGCATAGCTCGGTGACAGAGGTGGCATTGTACTGACGGACAAAGCAAAGTGGTTTTTTAGCCCTGTGTAGCAAGAAGCAGCAAGAATATTGGTACATACAAGTATTTTTCTGTATTTCTATTGCTAGCTGCTAAAGATTTGCAGTGAACCCATACCATACTTTCACCAATTTTGAAATACTGTTTCCTTTTTAAAAATAATAATAGAAGTTAAAATCTAAATACTTTAGCAAAGCCTTTTTTCTTTAAGGTACTGCTGGGTTTTGTGATTCGTTGTTTATACCTGTAAGTACTATTGTGGCGAAAGTGCGGATTTTGCCATGAGTTCGAGCTGCAGTGCTGCCAGCGCATCGCGTGTCCGTCTTCTCTGGCAAAGACATGTTGATTCTACAGCTTATGCTGTAGCTACCATAACTGAGAGGGTGTCACACACCTTCCTCCGAGCAGGTCCCCGCGCCAGCTGTTTCCCCTGTGTTCCTAGTACTGGAAATGCAACAAGGTTTTCACGTGAAAACAGGTGTTAAGGGTGAATGCAGTCCAGGATGTGATGAGAAGAAATTCCAGAGGGGTTGATCTGGGCAATGGCTTCTTCTGCCAGGTGAATAATGAGCTATGCCGCGTGTGTTTTTATATATCTGTGTAAAGCATATAAAACACACTTTTGAGTTTTCCAAGGGAAAACACGGTGCAGGTTCCGTGTGTATCTAGAAGGCCTTTCTTTCCCTCCACCATTGCTACCACAGTGAGTCTCTTCACTATTTCTGTTGGAGCATGGGTCTGTTGAACCCACCCAGATAACTTGTTGGGGTATTTAGGTATTTATTTACAGTGGAATGTCTTGGGTTGTTTTCTTTTGTTGCTGCTTGTTTGTTTGTTTTTCTTCCCATGGAAACCCTACTTTCTGCAGATAATTTCCCTTCTTCCAGATGCTGTTTTTTCTTTGACAGTGAGAGATATTCTAGTCAGCATTTTCTTACCCTTTATCAGCTTATCTCTGGAGTGATTCCCCACAGTAAGGCAAGGAAACCCAGTGCTTTACTAAAAACTGTATCATCTTTTAGAAAAATGCTTTGCTCTTAATAAACAATAGCAAACACATGCACAGCCTTACCATATTTAAGTCAATTGAAGGTGACTGCAAGATTGAAATATCCCTTTATTATTTGGTTTGGGAATGATATAATTTTAGAATTTCAATACTCAACATCAAAACAACTGATGAAAGTTTCTAGAGAACTGGAGAGTGTATTGTGAAGATGTTGTTCTCCTTTTTCCACTCTTCTTTGTTTTTCATCTTGTTCCTCTGTCCTCTAGGAATTTGTAACAGAACAGTACTGAGCAATGAAAAATGAGTTTGAGAATAACTGTGTTTGTTTATATAAGTATTCCTTGTAATGATTCAGAAGTTAGTTCTTAGAGTACTGTTTTGCTGATGAAAAAAGACTTTAATAAAATTATACTTGATTCCAGAACTAACACCTTTTAAAACATGTGTTTAACTTTTGCAGTTATCTCTATGATAGAGGCATCATTCAGTATATGTCAATTGCATGAAAATCTTAGTCAGTCTTCGTATACAAAGTGATTCCTTTAATTTTTTTTTTAAAAGGCAAACAAAAAATAACCAGAATATACAATTTGTAAAAACAAAATTACTTTTAACTAGTTTTTTTTTTTAATTATTATTTCACAGGGCTTGGTGATTTTAAGAAAGGATTTACATCCTTTTTTGAGGCAAGAGTAGAATTTGGATTTGTTTGGCTGCTTTATCGTGGTTCACACTCATAGTTACCAGTTCTGGTACTTCAGATATTTTTAGAGGAACATGCCTTGCTAAGCACTGCTGGGTTGCTTGTTACTGTTCATATCACATTCCAAACAAGTAGTGGGAGCAACAGTGTATGCGAGCGTCACACCTGAAATTACACATTCTCCTTTTTAATTTAACGGCTGTCAGCACTTTTTCATCTCTTGTGTTTTCAGTGTGATGAGAACTGTACCGTGCCGGGCAGGTTCTGCCACCATAAGCAGACTGAATACCTGGCTTTCAGAAATGTCTGCTCAGAATAGCCTATGAATAATTTTTGTCTAATACTACAAGGGGAAGAAAAATAGTAGCTACAGTAACAAAAGGACTGAACTAATTGAGTAACAAAAACTCGAGCGTTTTAATGGATGTGGGAGGACTGGATTATTAACGTCCGCCTTAGAGAAAAACACGGCACCGTCTGTTCCTCTCGAAGCGTATGGCTGTGTGTTTATAATAGAGACCACTTATCCTGGGGCCTGTGTGTAGCTCACATTGGAGAGGAAAAAAAGGAAGAAGAAACTCCTTGGCCTTCTTTTCAATGGCAAGCTGCTTATGCCAGCAAAACCTGATGTCTCTAGGTTCAGGGTACTTTATGGCAAGGGCTCTATCGGTGCCCAGAAGGTTGGGTGGTGTCTCCATCAGAGGTCAGAAGCTCTTCTAGACTGTCACTGGGCATTGATTGTGAGTGGTTGGGTTTTCTCCTCTTTTTGTCCCTTGAACGAGGTGTTTGTACTTCCAGAATCCTCGCACGTGAGGCCAGTAAAAGTGCCAATGACAAATGAAATGATTGCTTCTCTTGCCATGAGCCGCTGACAGAACTTGTAACCATTTGAGCACTGCTTCTGCAGTCCCCAAAGTCTAAAATGGTGGTGAAGCCATTTGCTTCTCCTCCTTCGGTCTAAACCACACTTCCTCCAAAAACACCTCTCATCCTTGTAGCATTTGACCCCCTGTCCTTACCCACCATCCTCACTGCCTTATACTGCTGTGTGGTGATGCTTTGCCATGTAGCTAGCTCCACAACTCTACTGGTGAAGGGATGTTTTTAGTAGTATTGGGCAGAAAATGTAGGAATTCTACATTGCACTGTTGGTTTTGTGTTTGTTGTGGGGGGTTTTGATTGGTTGGGGTGTTTGTTTTTTGGTTGGTTGGTTTTTAGATTAGTAAATAAATAAAGCAGCAGGATGTAGTTCACCCAGCTGTATCCTAGAGATCTGGTAAGGAACAGAGTTGCTGTTGCCCGTGGGTCTCTGTGGAATGATGCTGGCCATATGTAGTGCTAGGTGGTGTGATTTCTTCAGCCTCTATGGACTGTGTTTGTCTGACCTTCCCCTTTCTAGAAAACAGTGTTAAATCCCCAAATCTCAGTTTTGTTTTTGTCACATTTTTAACACTCTTGGACAGTTTTCTAATTCATTGAGAAAAGGTGAGTGCTCGGTGCCTTGCTACTGCCACTGAGTTTATTTTTTTCTTCAGTGAGATATAAATGGGGTAACTCTTTCTTCAGCCATTTAATAGCTGCTTTTGACCCTTGAAACAGAGAGAGGGCAATGACTGTTATCTCCTCACCTCCACTCATGTGGGTATGCTGACCAGTCATGCAGCAATACAGAAGACTTCTGCACTGTTTTTGCTGCTGATATTTGTTAACTAAAGGACTCAAGTTTATGTCTAATCTCTTATATTTTTTCTGGTCGTAGAGTATCATGTAACTTAATTGATGAAAATGAATCAATTTCACTCATTAGTTTGACAAACCCTTGTGCTTTTCCCTATGCTGGCCGTCCGTGAACCTGGTGTTAGCATTAAGGCAAAGCAAGAGATTGTGGCATAACTTGCAGCAATGATGTAAACCATGTGAGATCAGCCATATATGCCAACACTGACGTCTGCTGTGCTTAAAAGCAATTTATCTTGTGCTAGTAGGGGTGAAGGAAATGCTTTATTACAGTATTAACATATTGGTGTCCCTCTTTACTTCCAGGTTGCATCACAACGCATAAGCTCAGTGGATCTCTCGTGCTGCAGCCTGGAGCAGCTGCCTGCCAACCTGTTTTATAGCCAAGACCTCACTCATCTCAATTTGAAGCAGAACTTCCTGAGGCTAAACCCTAGCCCATCCACAAATAGAGCGCTTAGTGAATTACAAAGGTAAAGTGATACGGTTCTACTGGTCTTCGTCTGCCCTTGCAGCCAGGTGACCGCTGGTCTGCAGGAACTTTCCTAAACTAATGCTGGTTTTAAAAATTACTACATCCTCCTGTGGAGGAATGGCCAGGCTGTAATGCTTCAGAGATGGGTTAACTCTGTGTGTTAGGAACAGACTAGCTTTCATAAGAAACTGAGTGTTTTTCTTGTAAATACAAGGCTACTTTCAGTCCAAAATGCAGCTTTCAGACTGTGTTGTTTTCCACCTACCTACTGAGGGCAGACTGTAATTCTTCAATCTTTGACTCAGCGTGAATAAATATGAGTTGCTGAGCTGCCCATTGAAGGGATGCATTCTAGGTAGGGACAGTACTGTGTGTGACTTCATCTAGAAGTTTTTTGTTACCCCTCGAACAAAGAAAACCCTGATTTAATAAATTCAGTCTGACTCCTGTCTTCTTTCTACTTTGCTCGACCCTAATTCTTCTTTCCTAGTAACTGTGACCTTCCAGTTGTTCTTTCCACTGCAGCTCATCCAAGAATGTAACAAATGGGTAGACAGCAGCACAATCAGTGATCTGAATAATTTAATGTGTGTGTACCAGAACTGTGGAATCAGCATGCTTTCTGTATCCAGAAAGATGAATGTTTCCCTACTAATTATAAAACTGTGATTTTAATTTCAGTGGTACCTGAATTGCAGCATACCTCAGGATTATATTTGCAGATGGTCTCGTTCAAACAAAATGTTTTAAACCACGTTTCTAAATGCCTTCCTCTTTGAAAAACAACTGAAAAGTACAAGATGGATTATGCAGGCTGTTGTATTTTTATACAATTTCAATTTTGTTCTTAAACCACCAAAAAATTTGGCATAATGGAAGATGAATGAACCCAGCAGGTCTGCTTCACAAACAAAGCAGGCAGTGATTCCAAGAGCTTATGAACACAGTCTGGAGAAGAATACTGGATTAAATGTTCTGTGACTGTCAGTATAGGTCTCCAGATAGCAAGTGGAATTTTAGCATAAGTTAGGTGATGAACATGGACAGATAATGTCTTTGTTTTAATGAATGTTAAACATTTTTCCTTTTTAAATATCAGAAAGTGTACAAGAAATACTTGGTTACATTTTGTCCCTCTACCTATAGCAAATTCTGTCAGGGATTAGAAAGCATTTATAAATAACGTGACGGGCAACATTCAGTGTCTGTTTAATGTTCTCTTGGTGCTGCAATTGGAGGAACAGCTGAAGAGCCTTGCTGAAAATTAATAAACTGTGAAAATTTTCCTCGCTAATGCGGTACTGAATGTGCAAGACTAAAAGGGTTCAGGTGACCAAATAAAACTCTCCTGTTTACTGAGATTCTGCGTCAGGAAAATCTAGAGGAGTGGCATATACCTGAGGTGGTGCAAAACTGATTGTCTGGTTCTTCTGAGAGCTGGTTCTATTCTGTCAGCGAATGATAGTCTTCTCTGCCTCCATTGCTTTGATCTTGCCAAGAAGGCATGGGAAGGTCTGTGAAATTTTGGAGGGGGAAAAAAAAGAAAAGAGCGAATAGGAAGGTTACACGGCACTGTTTTGGTGGGTCACAGCCTCGTGAAATCCTGCCCCTTGGCGCTGGCCTTCCCTCTGCTGCTGCTGATGTCCTCCAGCTTTATCGCCATCCAGTGCAGGTGGCATCAGCACCCAGGCTGGGAGCAGCTGGGAGCTGCTGCCACTGCTCCCATTGCTGTGCCAGCGGGAAGGGCCGCGTGAGGTGGTGGGTACGGAAAGAGCCGTGTGAGGTGCTGCGGATGGTTAGGAAGAGCGGTGCTTGTCTTTTGCCTCCCAGCAGCAGCAGCAGCACGAGCCTGACCCTGGAGCGCTCTCCCCAGCCGTGCTCCTTCGTGCACTAAGAAACACGGTGCTGGCTTCTCCTCCTTAGGGTGGGAAATCTTGAGTTGTGGTGCCAAAAAGCCTTGAGCCAACCCGGCTGGTACTGTGGGTCTGCTTTTCTGTAGTGAGTAAATAACATTTATCTAGAAAGAAGGGAACACTGTATCTTTTTGAAGCTATGAGTGAATCCCAGTATGAAAGCATGTGCAAAGTAAGGAAAGCTCAGTCACTCGTGGGAACAAAAGTTCTTATTTATCTGATTTTTTAAATTTTTTTTTTTATTTTTAATCCAATTGAGTAAAGCCATTTTCAGATCGTTTGGGGGTTGCATGAGGTAAAACTTGACTGGATAAACCAAAAGTCTATTTTTGTTTGCTCATATTCTTTCAAACCACTGCAAAGCAAGTACAAAATATCTGCTGTTCTGACTTGGTACTGTTGGCTTTTATACCAAATCCTCCATTGCTAAATTGCAGCCACACACAGGGCACAGCACCAGTGAATCAAGCCCAGAAGTATTTAAGGCTCCAAAACAACCATGTGCTTGGATGTTGTGAACAGAATGCGCTGGCTTTCATATACCTACCCTTCCTGGTACAATTTTAGATTAAAATCTGGTTAGCAAGGCAGTCTAGAAAAATTTATCTTGCTATAAGTAGCTCTTGGTGCTAGCAGTTCCTCTTAATAAATCACTTCAGGTGGTAATTGACTAAATGTTTGCTAATGCTGGATTTCAAAACAATAAGTGTGTCAAAGACAGAAGAAAATACCAGCTTTTCAGCTGCCTACTGAGTAGACTTAAAAGAGTTTGGTCATAGTAATGAGAGGCTGACATATGCATTGGCTTGGCAAGTACAGTGAGGAATGAACTGGGAAAAAAAACAAGAACTTCTATTTTTGCTTGTGAAATTAACTTACTCTAGTTGTAAAAATAATTTATTGCATTTCTGAATAAAATATGTAGTCCTGCTCAGTACATGGCATAAATCAAATATCAAGGACTAAATCGCTGGTAGCATGTGAAGGTTTACAGAGGTGTAGATGCACTTTTTTTTCCCTAGTAGCTACACTTCCACTTGCTTTGCTGTCCACTCAAACTTTGTTCTGTTGCTGTAGATGCTCCGCAGCTGTGAACTTCTGTAGCTGAACTGTGAATGTTGAAATATATATACAGCTATTGGTATGGTTTTTTCCTGCTTACCAGGGAATACGTATTTCATATTGTGTATAAAAGTAGGCAGTCCAAACATTTGTATGTGTTGAAAAAGAACACAGCAAATGGTTGTACTTGTTTTCCCTCACAGTATCTTTTCTAAAAGTATAGAAAAGGGTGTTTCTCTTTTGGGGGAGAGAGGAGATTCCCCAGTTGGAAGATGGTCCAGCTGTTGCAGTATTAGAAGCGGCTGACCTGTCTTCTGATAAGATCCCCATTGAGTCGGAATTTGCCTTAAAGGCCTTGGTGTTTTAACTCCTATATACTGCAAATGGAGCAACTGAAGACATTCTGTTGTCTTAAGTTGTCACCAATTTTATTGCTTGTGCTCTTTATGTTGGTTGGTGGTTTTCTTTTTAACTATAAAGGTGAGATTTGTGTGTACCCTGTGTTCCCAAACCTCGCTTCCCCGTTATCTGCAATGCAACTGCATAGCTTTTATTCTGAAACGCAAATAAGAGTTCAGGCTTACTAGTTTTGCCGAGTATTATCGCTCTAGGTTTGAGCAAATGAATGAACCACAGTCTTTATTTATTGTTGCTCTGCTTCACTGGGCTAAGTAACGCTTTATATTTATATGTAATTGTTTCAGTCAGTGCTGTTGGAAAAAACTGTTGGCATCAAGAATACTGTTTGCTTGTTAATACTGGAGAGTAAGTTTTCAGTATGTGGGTTTTTAATATAGGCCTGTTGCTGATTTAAAAAAAAAAAAAAAAAGGAAAAGAAAAATGAGAAAGAACGAATGAATGCAGGGGGATGTAATAAGCCACAAAGTTTGTTTTAATGATAAACAAAATGGTGCTTGCCGGTTTTATCTGAAGAACAAGTTGTTATTCTGATTGTGGTTGTTAATTATTAACAGTGATTATATGGACTTTTATCTGAAGATCAGTTGGTAGCTTTTCTCTCCCGCAGCCTCTGTAGACATAAACTGTCTTCTCAGGCATCTCAGCTGAAACTCTTCTGGGCTGGGGACAGTAACTTGAAGTTGCATCTGTAAGGGTATGAGAAGGCCAGAGGACTCTGAGGTATTGATGCAAGTGTTTCTGAAATTCCTTGCTACTTCCAGCTGTAGAATAGGTGATTTATCTGAAAACCCGGAATTTGGGAGGTCCTCAAGGTAAACCCCCGTTCCAAACCCATCGTGCAGTAAGTAGGTAATTAGAAATGCAGTTGTCGCTTGGGGAACACTTAGGTTTCCAGACAGCGAGGGTGGAACAGTATCAGTGAATGAAATGGTGTGAACACAGCAGACAAGCTTGCTGGAAGTGAGGCTGAAGTGGAGTTTGATCCCAGCTTGTCCCTAGAGATGGACAAGCAGGGAAGAAAGTCTCCAGCCTCCAACCTCTTACTTGGTTTGTCGGTCTCAAAGTACATTGAAGTGCTCCTTGAAAACATTGCTTTTAGTGTATGGAACAGGTTAGCAAAGGAAGTCGGATGGATTAATGACATGGCAAATATACATCTTCCCCCTGGCGAGGCCTCACAGGGCACTGCCAATAGAAGCACTGGAAAAGATTTGAGCTTGCTTTCTTTTTGTTTGTTTGCTTTTGGTTTGTGGTTTTGTTTGTTTTGTTTGGGGGGGTGAGGGTGGGTTTGGTTTTGGTTTTTTAGGATGCTCTTCTGGAAAGGAATTTGCTTCTAACTGCACACATTTATTTAAGTTATTTAAATGAGTCCAGTGAATGTGAGGAGTGTGCTGTCACAGGGAATGGCGTGTTGTTGCATACTCCACCATGTGGGAAGATGCTGGGAGCTTTCTCTCACACTCTGATGGTCTCCGAGCCAGGAAGCCTTGATTTTGTACTTGTTTCTCCTCTTTCACTTGAAGCCAAAGACAAAGCGTAGCCATATAAGCGGTAAGGCATGAAGGAGAAGTTGGCGTGATACAGCCATAGGTCTACTAGTAACAAACTCTGTCCAGTGTTTGCTATATTCTGGTGTTACATTTATTTTCTCAGCTCTGTAGCCTCAGAATATTTTTTTGCTATTTATACTAAAGAAGACACTTGGAATGTGTTGTTTGTGTAACTTCACTGCTTTTGTTTTATTCAGCTTGTAAAGACATTGAAGAAAGAGTTTGGTTTTCTTAGTGCATCTTTCCAGACGTTCATGGCTGGTTGTGTTCTGTGCACCTGCTGCCTACCTTTCTGAACTTAAGAAAGTACCCTCATATGAATACTTTGCAAAACACAGTGACATCTAATTAAAGAAAAATGAATTGCAAACTCAAGTCTCTACAAGTGACTATGTGGGGAAGATTGCAAAATTGGTTTAATGCCTGAAACACGTTGGCTTTTTTTGGATTGTTTAAACTGGAATAGTGAACTCCTTAATAGTAGTAGGAGAAAAACAGATGGCACTAAGAAATATGCTATAAAATATGATTTTTTAAAATTGTATAGTCCAAAGTAGAAAATGCAGTTATTAATTGGATTCAGTTTAGTGGAACCATTAGCCTAAGTACAGCAGTATCTCTTCCAAATAAAACGCCAAAAAGTGATGAACGTATTTATAGGATCCCGTTACTGAGCATCAGCATACTCTGATTGACTTGTCTGTTGCTTTCTGATGTGGCTTCCAAAGTAAGGTTTTTCTTTTCACGTATTGAAATGTGTTTCAGTTTGGAAGGCCGCCCCTGGATAATCATTTGAATTTCAAATATAAATTTCCAATAAAGAGAAGGAGAATATATTTTCTTTTTTTTTCCTAGGATTTTTTGTCTTCCTCTGAGGATAGTCTTTCCTCACCCAATGGAGCAGTGTGTGTTAGGTATGTGCAAAACCTGAGAACTGCAAAGTTACAGTAGTGTAGGTTCAGACTATTTCTACTAACAAAACATACTTTTTTTTCTTGTCTTTATGGTCTTCTTACCAAATATCTAATAGAATAAAAGCTTTATTGTTGTCTTAAATTTTGAGGTAGTCTCAATTTTACTTAACATGTATGATTATTTGTGTATTTTGAAATATAACTGCCTAGATTTAAGGCTATTCCTTTTTGTGCAGGCAGTCTGTTCTATTATTTTTTTTTCAAATAAAATCTACCAATTAATTTCGGAGTATAGACTCAAGTCCATAAGACTCACACCAATAAGGTTATGGATGGGTGAATTTGACACAACTACAAAAAGGCAGTAAATTGGACCATTTCTTTCCAAGGAGGTAATCAGTGCATCAGGTTCATATGGAAATTCTCTTCATGTTTAAGTCAGTGGCTGAAGGAGCAGGCGTTCATGAAGGTGGAAAGTTGTAGTTCAGCTCCAACACTTGGCCACAGTGCTGCTGGGCAGGTGCCATCGATGTGCTCAGAAATGGTGCTGGAGCTGAGGGACACTTGTGCTGGCGCTTGAAACAATGATGTTCAGCTGCAACCACAGCATAGTCATGAGAGCGCAAATACTGGAGATACTATTGGGAGAGTGATTGTTTTGCTTTAGCTGAGTCCCTTATGAAGCCATGAATCCTGTTTTGGTTGTAATAAAATATTGCTTTTCGATTGCTTTTCATAAGAATAGGGCAGAACTGGTTTTGTCAGGTGAGGCTTTCATGGATGCATTCTGATGATGGTGTATGGCCAATTTGGATATACTTTGCCCCCTATCCCTCCAAACCTAGTGGAACACAAATGCTGTGTTTTGTAATGGAAATTCCTCTGCTGTGCACATCGGGTAGATGTGAGTTGGAAATGAGCATGTCAGTTCATTGCTCTGCTGTGATACAAGCTTCTGCTGTTAGCCCCTCTGCTCATGTAACCTACATCAAACTGAAACCGCTCCTGAAGTGGCAGCTTCAGGGTTAAGTATGTGGCCATTTTTTGACTCAGCTATGGCAATTAGTCATATTGTGTGTTTAAACTCAAGGGTCAACATGTCAAGATTTAGCTCTAACTTAAAGTAGGACTATTTTTGATCAGAGAAGTGGGTGTTTATATATTGGTCACTAGAATAGAAAGCTTAGCAAGATAACAATGTAGCTTGTTGAGAGACGCGTTCTTCAGATTCACTTTTTTAACAAATGGCAAAGTCTAGAACCGGGGAAGGAGAGAGAAGAGGAAGGAAAGCATATGCATGGACTCTATATGAGGTTATTACACGGTCATGCCTCAAACAAGTGGTGCTGTACTTCCCTTCTTTCCAGTAATGCTGTGGAGGCAGCGTTGATATGTGGCCCTGCTTCTGGTGGGAGTAAAGATCTGTGTGTGAGAAAACAGCAAAAATGTTGCTCTGTAAAATCTATTTAAAGCTTGACGCTGTGCAAACTCAGCAGCAACAAAAAAACTTGTGCTACTGACTGCAAATCTATGTAGATATAAGAAGCACTATAAACAATTCAGCATTTTAAATGTGCAGCGTGGCAGTGCTCCATAATGGAAGTGCACCAAGCCATTTGCGATGTGGATAGTGGGAAGTGAGTGGCCAAAGATGAGAGGCAGACTTAGATCTTAACTTTGAGCAAATGCCTGCTAGTTTGCTTAGTAGTGTTCTGTACTTGATGATGCTCCGGGAGAAGAAACGTGACTTCAGCATCTTGCAAATGAACGTGTTTACGAAGAAGGAAGAAAATACGTCTTTTGTGCCAGTTGTCTGAAATTAAATTAAGACAACTTAAATTAACCTGTTTAACTAAGCTTATGGTGTCTGTTAGCTTTTCTTTGAATGTGATTTAACAATGAACTCTCCTTTATGGATTATTTGACATACGCTTACATGTGCATTTTCATTTCTGTATGAGTATATCCAATACTGGATGTCCTACTCATCTTCCTTTACGTACTATATAGACCTGTTAACTAGTTCAGCTCATGTCCTTAGTAATTAGATTACTCACAGAAGACCCTTTATAAACACACACATTAAAACATATATCAGGGCAGTAGAGATGTAATCCAGATACATTTCAGGGGGACTGATTTTATTTTCTACACCCTGTTCCACCCCCCCCACGCACACTTCGATGAAGGACAATTGTACACAAAAATGTATGCAGAAAACCTTGAAGCCAAACACTGCATTGGAGTTAGTTAACGTACGATTTATCTTCCTTCAGCTCCACACCTGCCCCAATCCTCCTTCCTCTGTGTATTAGCTTCATCTTCTGTAATTTTATCTCAAGTTGTATTTGGGGTCTTCTACTAGATGGTAGTTTTCACTTGTGAGTGGGCAAAAGCCCTGAGACTCTTCTTCTGAGACTCCAGAGCGGCTGTAGGTAAAGGCTGTAGCCTCAGTGTTGGTTATTAAATGAGTTAATTCTTTTTTCCTGGTTGACTTGAAAATTGAAATGGTTGCATTTTGATGTTTCTCCAGCAGCTTAGTTATTTTGACTTCATCTTCCTGTCTTCACTACTATTTTTGCACTTACCTAAATACTGAAAAAAATGTGGTTTCTAAAGGCCTCAGAATCTCTGCTACTTAGAGCACTCTTGTTTGTATTTGCGGTTTACTTTGAGGAAGATGTGGGACAGCTGTTCCACCACAGAATCACCTCAAATTTCAAGGCAGTATATCTGTGGCCTAAATCTACTGTTATCTTCAAGATAAATGCAGGATTATTGGTTAGCATTCTAGGGTCAAGATTTTTAAGCTCTTTATTTCAAAATTGAGGAGTAAGAAAGTATAGTGTTTAAAATGTTTTTGGTTTTGTTTTTTTTTTTTTTCTGGCTAGCAGCCCTCATTAACATGAGCTGATTTACCCTAGACCCCTTTTTATTTTACAGTTCTCTCTCTAGAGATACATTAGTCATTGTTTCTGCACAGTAGCATTTTTTCCCCTGCAGCAGTAATTTGATTGCCGGATTTCATTTAGTCTCTGTCTAACTCTGTTCCAAACTTCTTCTGCCTCCAGCATGGCACAGGGTGTTCAAAAATCTGTGAAAACTCTGACCATGATTTTTTTTTCCCCCCTCCCTCCCATCTTTGCACCAAAGTTGCCAACAAGGAGCATAGCATTCCCTTGCTTGCTGCCTTTGTAAATGTGAGGCGTATTTGTTAACTTTAAGTGTATTTACAGCTGTCTTTTGGGGTAAAAACCTCACTTCACTTAAAACTCCCCATTGAAATACGATAACAAAGGCACTACCCACATTGTGCTGTTGAGTTGTAGTCAGTGGCGTGAGCTGATACTAAAGGTGCGTGCCAATGAATTGCAGTAGCTGGTAAGGATTTTTAAGACTCTTTCGGTGTTAAAACTCTTTAACCTTTTAACGCTTGCTGCGTTTTCTGTCCATGTTTTTGGTCGGGGGAGGCCCAAATGCGTTGGGGTAAGAATGTGCTGGGCTGATGCAGCGGCTGTGGTTGCGCTAGCACACGCTGTCGGAGGTCACTTTCTTGAGGCACAGCAGCGTTCATAGGTGCAGTTTTGCTTCCATCGCCGTGTTATATAAAAGCTTTCTCACACAAATAAACGTCTTGAGCCTTAACGAAGGGAAAATGAAGTCCAAATAAAACGTCCTGGCATACAGCATGCTAGAAAAGAAACTTCCTCCCATGTATTGGAATCTGGCACAGATCTTTTCATTCATCCTTTTGCTTGCCTTTAGGCATACCTCCCAGTGGTTGTTAGGCAACCGTAATAATGTTGCTGAACATGCGGGCTGGCTAATTGGATTGTCCCCTTCTTGGATTTTTTGTTCGAACGGTCTTGGTCATCTTTAATAAGGCAAGCACATGCAAGTTGCTTTGTTGGCTGATGCGATAAACCATGGGGCTTTTTTAAGAGTTCCATGACATGTCAAGGACAAAATTTTGAAATCTCTGTGTTCATTGACATCATACTTAATCAAGAGCATAAATTTGCTTTTGTCACTACAGAAGTCTTGTTAAATTCTGATTTAATTCAGCACATTTCCCAGTTCTATTCAAACCAGTGTGTTCTAAAGAGAATTTTTTGTTGAATGGCAGTATCTACTCATGTGAATGGAGCTGAGCTGCACCACAAAAATGTAGTGTTCAAATAGGCTGAGAATTTCCTGCACCTTGTAGCCTGTGTCACAAGGGTAGTCTTACTATCCAGATATGTGTTCAGAAAAATAGCAGTGCTTTAGTTCAGGATGAGATGCCACAGAAGAAATGACATATATCAGAAGGATGGCAAGGGTTTTGTTCTTTGTTGTACTCGTAGGAAAATAGATTTAACATGTTGATCAGGAGGGCCTGTTTCATGCCAGGTTAATGTGAGTGAACTCTTGCAGGTGGTGTTGAACTTGTGTCTAGTAGTTTCCGTGCTTGTTCTGAGTGCATAAACTAAAAATGCATGCAATTTGCATTTAAATAACCAGACTTACCTTGTATTAATTATTGCAAGGCAGCTTGGTGTCATTTATGCTCCACTTCATTCTCTCCTTTTATGTTTTTTCTTTCTTCTTATCTCATTGCAGATTCACCAAGTTGAAGAGCCTTAACCTTTCCAATAATAATTTAGGAGACTTTCCACTGGCGGTTTGCAGTATCCCAACCCTGACTGAACTCAATGTGTCCTGCAATGCCCTCAGAAGTGTTCCAGCAGATGTAGGCGAGATGCACAAGCAAGTACTTTCTTAAAACTTAACATACACAGGCTGATAATACAGGCAACAAACAGTTTCATGACCCTGTACATAATCTTGCTATGAGAAACAGTTTAAACCTACTGGGCTTGTCAGAGCAGACTGGCTTGTAGATCTGCATGGAAGTAGTTGTGAGCTGTGGGTGGAGGGGAAACACTTTTGTGTCTCGAAGCTTTTCCAGTCCCCAGTATTTGGCACAAGGGTCACCTTCATGGTGAAGATAATCTTTACACCCCTTTGCTTTATGTACTTCAGCCATCATACAAGTTGCAGTTCTGGAGATGTATGAAGATGATACAACTGTTTAGCACAGCCTGCATTTTATAGTTGCCAAAGCTTTTAATTATTTGGTTGATATCTTCTGTAGCAGATGTGAAAGCATTATTCCCTAACATTTCTCTTTCTTGTGCCCTTTTTTATATTTTATTTCACTGTAACTGCAGCAGATTTATGTGTTTATAGGGAAGGAAATGTGGTTTAACAGGTCACTCACTTTCTTCACTCTCCCTTCCACTCCCCTGCCTTGAATAGCTTGCAGACATTTTTGCTGGATGGCAACTTTCTCCAGTCCCTTCCTGATGAATTGGAGAATATGCATCAGCTCAGCTACGTGAGTCTGTCCTTCAACGAGTTCACCAGCATCCCAGGGGTGCTGGAGAAGCTGACTGCCATGGATAAGCTCTGTATGTCAGGAAACTGCATGGAGACCCTCAACCTACAGGTGTTAAAAAGGATGCCTCATATTAAACATGTGGATCTAAGGTAGGTATTTGGAAAAGGGGAGACATAGGTGGGTCTAAATTATCGGTGTTGAAATAGTTTCTCTTTGGCTGTCAGAATAGGCCCTGGGTATGAAACTCATGTGTTGGTCCGTTGAACCACATTTCTGGCAGTGTCATGTAACTCACAGCACTTGCCATGACTTAGCAATCGTCCTTGAGGTAGAGGTAGCATTTACAGGAATCACTAGATAGGAAAATGAGATTGAGGGAAAATTAATATTTACACTGAAAGATAGCTCTAGTTGGTGTGGTGTTAATATAATATAAATGATAGTCCCTGAGGCAAAAAGCTTCTTTCTGAAATGTTACAGGTGTATGGGATGAAGAAAAGGGCAGTGAAGGGGAGATTACAAAAAAAATCTATTTTCATATTTCTTAATATGTTAAAAAGCCTGGTCCACCGTGAGTTATACTGTTTTATTGATTCCCTCAGCAGAGTCTAAACAGATCCTTATTACAAATGGCTCTGGTATAAGGTGGTTCTTTATTCTTGGGGTCTTTGGGGAAGCCAGCTTCTGCTACAGCTGGGCAATGCTCAGTTGAGAGCCTGGGCCATGAGGTCCAAATTACAATGAATTTTAGAACCATTTAGTTAAATTAAGCTCTTCAAGCTAAAACTTAGTGTACCATACTGCTGTGTAGCTGTCGGCCTTTGCCATCAAGGAACTGCTAACATAAGTTAAGAAAACAGTTAAAATAGACGGATGAATTCTGAAGTGTATATGATGGAGTTAGAATACATGTGTGTGTATGTATGTTAAAAGCAAATAAATAAACTGGTCTTAGTGTAGGGATGCTGTGATTGAGTTGGCTGTGAGTTTCAGCATTGCAGCTCCAGCCCCCCCCCATATGCCATATCCTTTCTGCACCAAGCAGTGAACAGTGGTTCTTTGTAATGCTACCTGCAATAGTAAATGTTGCTTGTGTCTGTAAACTGTATTTGCTGCTCAGTGAAGTGCTTTCCTTTGGTGGAATCAGAAGGAAGCATTGTTTGTAAACTGTAAACTGAAAAAAGTAGGCTGTAGTATTGGAGGGGGCATATTACTCATGTTCTTTTAACTGTAAAATGTAGCTACTCTGAAAACACAACTGTTTTACAAGGGGCAACTCTGTGAAAGCAAGAGTAGCAACAAAACTGCAGATTTATGCCCTTATCCTCACTAGAAGGGCTTAATGGGTGAGTTTTAGTGTTCTGGTCAGAGCTGAGAACTGGAAACTGAACTCGTTGGGAGTGCTCTGCCATCTCAAATGTTGCTGGGTTGTAGATAATCGTATTTCAATTGTATCTTCTGGGGAAGTTGCCGAGTATTGGCAGCATCAATGCACTGCAGTGAAGATATGATAAAAACTGTTCTCTTGATCTAGCAGACCCACTTGTCTTGGGTTTTTGCTTTGTTTTTTCACAACACCAATTTTCAGGCCTCTGAATTTGCTCGGTGTGGAACATGGCAGAGCAAGAGGCAAATGTGGGAATTCATGAATCTCAGTTTGGGCTTTCAATAAGGCAGGAGACTCGTATCTCCAAGGCTTTTCCAGCAGATGTTCATGATAGGCCAGCAGGAACTGTAGAGGGTCTGTTCTTTTCTAAACTGTTGGGCACAAATAACAGCCAGGTCATCTTTTGTTTGTATAGACACAATAACAGTAATACTTATGTTCTTGCAGAGCTTTCTGTCACTAGTTTTCGAAGTAGTTTAGAAAGGAGCTTGGTACCATCATTCCTTTGTCATAATAGATAAAACAGCAGAGCTGATCCATCCTGCTTTTAAAATACCATAGCAAAGGGGAAAATATTTAAAATCAACCTTGATCAGAACCTGGAGGCATGCTAGTTTAATCCAGCACAACCAATCGTAGAGTGAGCATTGGTTTGCTAGCAGGACCCTGGCACATAACTACACTTAATCTCATTTTTTGTCTGCAAGATTGAATTCAATTAGGAGATTGGAGGCTGATGAGACAGATTTTCTGCACCATGTGACCCAGCTGGATCTCAGAGACAACAAACTTAGGGAGCTGGATGCTACAGTTTTTAACAACGTCGAAGTGTTACACTGTGAACGGAATCAACTGGTAACCCTCAAAATCAGTGGATATTTTCTCAAAGCGCTGTACGCTTCCTCAAATGGTAAGTGCGTTTTCAGGGCAGCTGTGCCGTTGTCATCTGACTTCTGATTTTCAGACCTGGTGCTCTGTGGGATGCTTATGGAGTGCAGTGCATGTAATCAGGAGGCTTTTGACGTGACCCTTGAATAAAAGGTTTTCACATGTGCTATGTCATGGTACTGGCAATTCTGAGCTTCGAAAGTGACTTTCAAATAACACTGGGCTACTGATTTGGTGGTTTCGGAACTGTGAAAATCTTAAAATTTGGACTGATTGCTTTCTGTGTTAGCAGGGAGGGCTCTTGAAGTTTTTAGTTCTTTGGGTTGTATTAATTTGTTGTTTTACCAAGGCAAATAGGGAATTTATTGCTTTTCCCCAGAGTTGAGAAAGTTTGAGCAAGTAGCCATTTGTGGGACAAACTGAAACAATACATGTTTTTGCTACTACCTCTAGCTGTTTACTCTGGTCAGAAAGCTACAAAATATATAATGAGTAGCTTCATTTGTATTCAATAATACAAATAATGCAGCATTTTCACGTTGAATAACTCCTGTGTTCCATGAGTAGGATTTGTTTAATCTGTCTCTGGAAGTTGTTGTTTCTTTAAACACGGTTTTCACCACCATTTTTATTGTTTAGAGTAGTATGGTATGGCATAAACAAAATGCAGACTTAAAGAGCTGTGAATTTGCTGAACAGCCTGCACTGCCTTTAAAAGGCTGTCATCTTAATGATAGCCAAGCCTGTGCCTTCATTAACTATTCATGCCAGGATCTTTGTAGCTGGGAAAAGTTAACATTCTGAGCATGTGCTGTGCAATGTGAGCTGAGAACCCAAGTCAACCCCTATCTTGCAATCAGCTGCCTGGTTGGTCTTGCTGCTCCTCCTGGCTGTCCTCTCTTTGCACCTCCAGCCACCTCCTTTTAGTCTCATCTTCCAATGGAACTGTGATGCTTGTTACATTCTCACTTTAGTGGATTTTTCTGTAGGCTCAAATAGATGTCTGCTGGTTTCGTTTCAACCTTAATGCTAAGCGTTAACTACCTAAAAACCTTAGGATATGAAATATTATGGAAGCATCCAAAATACATCACTAGCAGCAGTTGAGATGCTATCAAAAGTCTGGTCTGTAGGGCTGCCTGTGACCAGGAACCCCGTAGGGATGCGAAGGCTCATGTAATGTGTTGAAAAATACTCATGGTGTTGCCATGACCTGGAGGACCCTGGGGTATTCTGTAACTTGCTGTTCCAGATTGAAGAGTCTCCCTTCCATGCCTGTACTATTAGTAACCAGTGGAAAAAACGTAGAGCAGGTTTATGCCTGACTATTCTGGGCAGAGGGTGGCAGAGGTGAAGTTACAGCTCTGCAACAAAAATGAAAACAGGAGAATTTGCCATGAAACTTTTAAAATCCTCCAGTTTTTCCTCTCTGATCAGTTAGGCAGTGTTTGTCATAGCAAGTACAACCTGGTATAGCAAGCGTATTCAGACATAATAATAAAGAAACAAAACTCAGTTTACAAAGATCGTCAGAAGGCTTTTAAGTCACTGACTTGTTCTGAAATCTCTGAGTGTTAGTTGTTTAGAGTCACTCTTCTGGATCGACCATTTAGGTGCAAATTTTTATCATCTTTTTATTTTTGCTTCTAGAACTTGTTCACCTTGATGTGTGTCCAGTTCCTAATTGCCTGGCTTATATGGATATTTCTAGGTAAGAGTATGTTTTTTTTCTTGGGCCTGTGGCATATACATCAGTGAGATTTATGGAAAAATGACATTCCCTGGTGTTTTACTGACAGGGAGTAGGGGCAGGAATTGGACCTTGAGATGTGAAAAGACTGATTCTCAGAGTTAGAGGGTGGGCTTTTTTCTGCTTCCCTGTTTCCTTTTTATAAATTCACTTTTAAATTTTTTTTAGTGCTAAAAGCGGAATGTGCCTTTTTAGCTAGAGTTTCCCTGATTTAAAGATTCCCTGTCTTATAGAGATATAACATGGTGATTCAAGTGTGCACCACTATGAGACATGTACAGAAGTTCCTTTCTGGCTGCATGTCTGTGTCACAAGCCCAGCGTAGGTGACTGATAATTTACTCATCGGTTCAGCGGCTCCTGCGGTTCCTGGTTGTTCTCCGCGGCCATGGCTGCTGCAGAAATGTCTGCAATTGCCATTTGAATGCATCTGTAAATCTCACCTTAATGAGTGAGGTGGGATAAGGGAAGAAATGGAAAAGGGGGTGTTGTAGTTTGTTTCACAATTTAAGGGCTCAATCAGGAAAACATTTTATGCATGGGCTTATTTAAGGAATTACTCATCTGCATGTTGGGGTGATAATCTCATTCATTAAAAAGCCTGCTTTAAGCACTCTTATGCTGTTGAGGATGATTGTAGCAATTAGTGAGTTAACCTGGGCCAGCGTCACAGAAGTCTTATCAGCCATGAGTTATTGTCCACCTAAATGTAGCACACAGGTGTGACTAAATAAGTGTGATTTATTGAAAAGCATTCTTTGTAAATCTATGTTCTCCATTTAGCTGTAAATGAAATTGGTTGCAAAATGCATTATTTTGATCACAAACTCGTTTTTGTGCATCAGTTTAGTGGTGGCATTGTAACAAGGTTAGGGTGTCTTTAGCTTCTTGGCTCGCTTGGAATTTGGGAAATCTGTTTGAGATTGGAAAGGAAGCTGTCTGGCGATAAGAGGGCTTGGTATGCTATCATATATTTTGGTTAAAGGCTATTGTGTGAATAAACTATAGGATGCAAGTACATGAACATAAATCAGTGTTCATGCTGTGTAAGGCCCTATTCCTGACCTTCAAGTCTGGGAAGTAGTGGATATGTCAATGCACATGCACACAATCTCCTCCATGTATTTTGTGCTGCTAATTTTTGTCTTTAAGGCAGGATGCATGGGTACCTCACTGTGCCTTGCTGCATCTTTTCAGTGCAGTATTTGGAAAAAACTTACTTCAAAGAAAGTAATTTTTAGAGGGGTTAGTTTCTGTGCAGACAAACACAAGAAAAGCTAAATGCTTGGCTTTAGAGATACACACACACACACACACACACACACAAAATCCACTATTCAGTGAGATAGCTGAAGGCCGGTAGAGTGCGTTTTAGGATTGAATTTATGGGAGATCGAGAGGTGTGTTTCAACTGTGTAGGGTGTGAATATTTTCACAGATTTCTCCAGAGAGAGACTTCTTCATCCTCAATGCTCTGATACTTTTAACATTTTCCCAATAATTTGGAAGCAGCTTTTTCTGTTTTCTTAGTGGCTGTACATCTAGGAAAATAATAATAATGTTAGCTGTCTTGTCCCCCCTACTGAGAACCTTACTGTACTGCTAGTGCCCTTAGAGAAGGAGAGGTGATAGAGTCTTATACAAAACATATTATATAGAAGATTTATTTCCTGCAGGTATCTGTATCTCTCTTGAGGCTGTATTCTTAATAGCCTTTACGTCTTGATTATTGTTTCATTATACCTCTTTGTGTTCTTTATTCATAGAAACCACCTGGAAAACCTTCCTGAGTGGGTGTGTGACAGCAGGAAGCTGGAAGTGTTGGATGTTGGCTACAATCAGATACGTGAGCTGCCTGCCCAGTGAGTCTTTTAGACTAGTTGCACAATGTGGAAATAATTGCTGATTCAGTGTTTAGCTTGTTCCAGTGACTGTCAGGCCCGTTTTATCTTTTGTTTGATTTTATTTTTACCTTGTGGGGTGTCGTCATGCCTCAAGCTTCCACCCAGCCTTTCTTCTTTTACTTTCATGCAGAGAAAGCAATACCTTTGAACTCCAGGTGGAAGTTTTGAAGCTGTTCATGTGGCTGCTCAGGCAGGAAAGACCTTCATTTTTTATACTGAATATTAAATATTTACAGCCATAACTTTGCATAACAGTATAGAGATCCAGAATTTCTTGTAACTTAGTTTCAGCGGTGCCTGGAGACTCCAGTTCACAACTCTGAGTGAAAAAGGGTTGAGAGGAAAAGGTGAAGCCTCATCAAGCAAGCAAACTCCTGCGAGTAGGGCAGTCACCTTCACTACAATGATGATGTCTTCTCTAGGAGTCTAAACATAAAATTGATAAATACAAATGGAAAGGATAGGAAAGCAAGTGAACAGGAAGGAAGATAGGAGTTGAGGTTAAATAATGAATGGCTCTTAGTGTTTGTTTTTTCTAAAGAGGCCTGTTCCAAGTGAGTATGCTGGTCAGGTGCTGGTCCCTGACTTCACTGGAAGAGTGAAGTTGTTGTTCTTGACTGCTCTGCACGCTTTAAAAGAGATTTTGTGAAAGAGGGGGATAGGCACAAAGGGCGAAATTGCATGGGGATGTTCAGAGCCATTGAAGATTGTCGACAGCTAGTATATGATGAGTTATTAAATATTTTCCTATGGAACTGTATAGCACAGTAGAGCATCAGAAACCAAAAAGGAGAGTTTTGTCAGGGTCGGATGAATGTGCCATATGGTGTAAACTGGCAGTTTTAGTGTCAGAAATGGGAAGAGAATAAATTTCAGAAACGTGGGCAGAAAAGGATGTGTGATTTACTAAGCAAACTAACAAGCTAACACGCAGATTATTAATCCCTCTATTTTTTCACACTAAGTGAAACTGCGCCTACTCAGAAGGTGGAGAGAGCAAAAGTTCATTTGCCTTTCATTTGCACTTCATAACAACGAGGAGTATCAAGGCAAACCGGATATCTTTTGGAGATTAATGATTAGCTGAAATTAGGTACAGTCAACATCCCACTTGTCTCCCCTGCCATCTTATCATTAACCCCAGGAAACAGCTTATCTTTGAAAGTTCGTCTTTGTAGTATGTGTCTAGATAGCTTAGCTCCTAATAAGTCAGCTCAGTTTTAGGGCCCAGTTTGAAACACAAGCTTTGAAGGTCTGTTAAACTTTAGGGAAATTTGTATCTGGATTCAAATGGAAATGGCTCAGGCATATAGACCTACTGTTAAGTATCAGGTAAATACTACAGCCCAGTAGGTATGTTCATGTGCGCTGCTCTGAGCTTTTTCTTCTACAAGGAATAGCACTCTGAAAACCTGTGAATTGAGTGAGCAGGACTCTCCTAGGAGGATGCTTGCAGTTCTAACACGGATTTTCAAGCTTTGACTGACCAGCAGTTTCTAGGAAGGCTGAATGAAGGCTGTCCCTAATCTAAACAAACTACAGTTGATGCTATGTACATTTGCCTCAAAACAGAAAAACAATCCTTGAAGACAAAGAGTTGAAGCAGTTGATTTAGAGGAATGAGTACTAAAATTTGTCTCAATTAAAGAAAATGGGGATGATATACTCTGGGCTGTAATGCAGCCATTTCTGCTTTAAGAGTACTGAAAAATAGCAAAAAGATTACTTCGTCTTAGCTATGCAGGACAAACTTATTGTCATAAAACTGACAATGCCGAAGATTCTTCAAAGAAAGTGGAAATGCTTCAATTAAGAGTTGCTAAAATTACCTTACTGCCACCTGCGAACAGATGTCTATAGGTATTCTTGCTCCTTTTTGTTTGTATTTTAGAAGATCTATTTGTATTTAACATTGTGTTCTCTTGAGCAGTTGCTTACTAAAGGAATTGGTTGAATGCTTTCACTAAATGATGTTTTCTCGGAAGTTGCTGATGCTGAGTGGTGTGCTTGTCCTTGCAAATTTTTGATCCCATCAAAACTTGCAATGGGAGTCAGGCAAGTGGGAAAGCTGCCCATAGGGAAGAGCAGTCCCAGCATCCTTATTTGCCCCCCAGCCTGAGAACTAGGTGGCCCAGGCTCATCAGGACCTTACTGAAATGCTGGTGGTTCAACCTCTCTTCAGGCAGCCCATTTCCTTTGGTGCTTGTTTAACTTGAAAAATAAGAGAAAACAGACAAAAACCCCAAAGACTTACTCAGTTCTTCTGAATTATTTATAAAATGTATTTTCATGGAAAAGCTAATTGCTAAGGGTTTTGCAGTGATTTGAACTTTTTTTTATTTTAAAATGGCACTGCCCCTACCCATCTAAAAAAAACCCAAAAGTGATAAATTGTTTTGGAGATCTCGTCAACCAGTTCTTTTTCCTGTAATGTTTGGTGTTGATGATACTGGCCAGTCTTGATTATGAAAGGAATCGGAACAGAAAGGCAAATCCATAGCTGAGACTCTCAAGTAGAAGTAGAGTGAAATAACAATGGTTAAATGACAAAACCATAATAGATATACCTATCTGTTGTTCTTATGGTAAGTCTTTTCACCCTGTGTTGAGCCTCCTGGAATGATATAACTGGCTGTTGACTTGTGTCCATGGTCATAACACAGACAATCCAGCCAACTGAGATAACTGTTAACACTGGCACACAGACACGGAGTGTGATGGTATCTATCAAGGGGAAAATACTCAGCATACTTTGTTGATTATTTTGGCACAGTAATCCGATGACCTGATGTGATGTAGGGAAGTGGCGGGGAGGCTCTTTATGTGTATTTGGGTCATTGTAACAGAGGGAAGAAGATTTTTGCTTTAATGCTGAGTAATTTGAGAGTCTTTGATTGAAGCAGGTCAGCATGATGCACAGGCTCGCCAGATTAAACAGTACAGCAGCAGCAATGTAAGACAGGTGGCAGATGAAAACTAAGCTTTTTTTTCTTAATTTGCTAGAAGTGGTTTCCATTCAAAATTGAGAGTTTCTCCATTTCTGAGGTCTTTAGGTGCAGATTTTAAACTCCTCATTGCATTGTTTATACTGCAAATTTTAGGTTTACTATTTGATCAAAATAGCTATTTGTTCGTGTCTCTTTAAGTTGCCCTCTTCTCCCGCAGCCACCCAAAAATGGAGTAGGGGAATGGGACCCCAGGTCATCTGTTGCTTGTAAAAGCTCAAGAAAGTAAAGCTGATTAGATAGATTTCATTTGCTGCAGAACTGGAAAGGAGGCTTTATGTTAGCCTGGTATTCACAAAAAAAGAAAATGGGGGGAGGGAGGAATTGTGCTGGATTATGAGTCAGCACATGATGAATAAAGCGCTATGAAGCTTGCGGGGTGACTGGTGATTTCACCCACACTTCTGAAGGAAGTTCTTCCATTAGCCAGGGGGATCCCACACGTGCAGTTTTCTGCTGCCATTGTTGGCAATTACCTCCTTCGCTGTCGTGCTTGTACATTCATGTATTCTGCAGTACCATAAGATAACCCTTTCTCACTACTTTCACTCCTGAATCATCCTTAAGCCTCCTTCCCTGACTCTGAACAACCTTTTTAAGAAGTTGGAGGAGAGTGGGAGGGCATTCTTGGATCTGTGCGTAATTAATACAGTGTCTGCTAATCAGCTGGCTGAATCACTTTCTTGCAATGAACTGTGGTATCACACCTAAATGCTCAAAGCAACTCTTTGGTTTAGATTTTTCTCATTTTTGGTGTTTTTATTTCTCTAAGGTTGTTTTACAATAGTAGCTTGCGTAAGCTGCTGGTGGGACATAACATGTTAGGAAGGCTACCAGATCGGCTCGAGCGAATGCAAGTAGAGGTCCTGGACGTGCAACACAACCAGCTCCTTGAACTGCCATCTAACCTGCTTTTGAAAGCAGACAGGTAAATATAAAGAAATATGACCTTGACTTGCATGTGAGGAACCTTACTTTGCGTGTTACTTCCTAGCAGAAAGGGTGATCTGAGGTTCCCCTGGTTTGAAGGTTGCCAAGCCTTGTATGGTAAGAACAGATGTCTGCCCAACTCACCAAAACACATATTCTTTTTATTCTGGTTTTGTTGCTTTATATGGTTGCTTCTTTTTCCCCATCAAGCTCCTGCTGAACACCTACTTCTTGAAATCTAGCTGTAAAGTAAAGCACATGCTATTTTCTACTACATACACTGAGATGGGTTAGTGGCAGTTTCTTTAAATACATATTTCTTGGGCTTGTTTGATGGGGTGTGAAAGCTTTTTTTTTTTCCCCTTCAGTCACAGCCTAGAGCTTATTTATACCTGTCAAACCAAACCAAATCTGTGCATAAGGCTGTCAGAATAACTCAGTTATTCCCCTGTCCTTGCTTTGTGATGCGATTTTTTTTTTTTTTTAAATGCTTTTCGAATGTTTGTTACTAATTTAGCTGGTGTCAACACTTGATCTGCCTCATGGATTCTTATTTTTATGCTGCTGTTTCTTTAGTCTCAGATTCTTCATAATCTTTCTTCCTGGGTATGAATATGTCCAGTAAAGTGGCTGTGATTGAAGTACGGGAGGTTGGTAGCATAGTCTGGGGATGGTAAATGAGCTTCCTTTCCTTGGCGTCAGTGTTCCTTGCACCTCTGCACTTCCACGTACAGTCATGGGATTTCTGAGGGCTTAACCCATGCAGAATTTAACAGACAGTGAGATTGTGGGCTGTGGGGTTTTATTTCTGACCCTAGCTATGACAAAAGGAACACATAGCTCCTCGGTTTCTTGAGGGGTGGAGAAGGAAAAGTTTTGGTGATCTCACTGTCACAGCTCCTCACCCATTATTGTGAAACCTCTGCTTTTACACTGTTGTCCGTTCTGTCAGGAACCTGTGGTTAAATTTCAAGGGATTCACATTCTGGGGAGTTTGAGAATTAGTTTGGTGGTTGAGGTGGTTTCTAAATAAACTCTTGACTTACTCCTTACTCTTGAACAGTACTGTTCTGAGGCATTTATCGTTTAGGTTAAAAATTATATTTCAAAAGGTAAACTTTAGTACAACAGGTTTTTGTTTCTAGAAACCAGTATGACGTATCAATCAGCCTTGATTTGCTTTAAAGAATGTTTAAAGTTTATACTTTGATTTTTTTTCTTGTTGCTTTTGTGGGGTTTGGTGTTTTGTTGTTTGTTTTAACAATGCTAGTGCATATCTGTCCACATTCAAGCCTGTGTAGTGTACCACCTTTGGAACAACTTGATTATCAGCAAAGTTATTCTGATGTTAATTTACTGTGTCAGTTGAGACTTTACATAAAAGTGCAGCCAAAGCACTGAAACTTATCAAAGTTGCTACTGTAATAATTCTGATTATCTAGCACATTTCTGTTTAGAAGTGGTGACATTCATAGCCTGTTCATGTAGCAAGGATGTTTGACACCAGCAGTTGTTATTGTCTTGTGGATGACTTTTTAAAGTATTGTACATTAGAGATTGTATGAACTTCAGAAATGAAACCTTGTAAAAAGCTTTTTTACAGGAAGTTGCAAAACTAGGTCAATTAAAAAATCCTGTTTACAGATCCCAAGTTGAAATTCCTATCTGTTAATTTAGAAATAAAAGAAACATTTAAGTAAGATTCAGAAAGCTACTGGAATCTTTGAAAGCAAAGAGAGAAATAATTTTGTAAAACTTGTATTAAAACCAGGTTGTGGGTCTAGGAAGTAGATTAGTGCCATTTGGCAGTGAGAGAAACCCGAATAATTTTTTTTTTTTTTTTTTTTTTTTTTTTTTTTTTTTTTTTTTTNNNNTTTTTTTTTTTTTTTTTTTTGTACTGCAACTCATCTTTTTAAACTAAGCTACAAAACTGTAGGCAGCTTTCTATTATTTTTTTGTGTGATAAAAATAAGCAAGTACAGGCTAAAACTGGAATTGGGGGTAGATTTTCAGAAGTTTGCTATAAGTTTGCTGAGAAGAAGTAGAATTTTAAAAAAATACTTTGAATAACAGTATTAAATGGCTGGTTCAGGTTTGGGAATTTTTTTCCCTTTGCAGCTTTGATGTTCTGCAGCTTTTGAGCAGTACAGGGCATGTATTTTCAAAAGTTTTCTACAGGTATAAAATTAACAAAGTCATGTACTGTCATAGGAGATGAGCAGAGCTTACCCATTTTAGCACCTCATCGCTGCTTCAGCCTCCCTCGCTTGTGATGGTAATAGCAGCAGGGGGCTTGGGTGAGGTTTTCCCCCCTGGTTCCCTACCCCTTTGCTGGTTTAGATGACGTGGCTTGCAAATGGCTTGTCCATGCTGGTGCTCTTGGGCTGCTGCAGAAGTGATAACTGCAAAGGAAAACAACAGAGCAGATTAGTGCACAACATCCGAGTTTTAAGTCTGAAATTTCCCACAGGAAACATCTCTCTTTTTGTTTTGTTTTCCAATGTTCGTCTCTGTCAGCAGTTAAGTGTCAACAGAAATGGGTCTGGGCCAGGGAAAGGTGTTCAGGGGTTTGTTTGGAAAAGGTAAAATGCTCTCTTCTCCAAGCATTCCCTGGGAAACACAATCTGTACTGCTAGACGTGCCAGGAGAACTGGGTTTCCCAAGCGGTCTGCCATGGTCTCTACCCAGCCTGTAATGTTGGACAAATCACTTTACCTTACAGAACCTTTATCTCTCCATAAAATGACTTACCTTTTGCAGCCTTGAAAAGATTAGTTTTATTTTTTTGGAAAGGCACTCGGGTCTGTGCAGCTGACAGATGATATCTTGTCTGGATATGAAGTCTCATGCTGTGAATTATAAACACTTTCTCCTTCTCAATCCTGAATATTAGACGAAGTGGGTGTGAAGCGCCTTAGGCGAACTTCAGCACAAGTGCTGGTGGGCTTTGACATCTAGAGGAAGGGAGAGACATCAGTGCATTGGTGCACAAAGAGAGAATGTCACTTTCAACAGCAACAAAACAAACCCTGAAAAACCTCTGTTCTCTTCACAAAAGAATCTATGAACATCGCCGTTCTGCTTTGATCCTTCAAAAACCACCAAAAAGGTGTCATTCTCTACTGAAGAGTGTAATTTAGGGATGTGTTGCAAGTCTGCTTTTTAATTAATTTTCTTTTTTAAACTGTTACTTGAGGAGAAATTGAGGACTAGCCTATGAAACATTTTTTTGACCAAGACAGAACTTGGTTCTGCTTGTTGTACTGAAAGTATGCACATCTTGATCATGTTAGCAAGGATTCCTCTTGCAGGGTGGGGATTTTCTTGGCAAGATGAGCGCCACAGAGGCAGCCAGATAATCTCTTCATTTCTCATTACCAGATGCTGCAAAAACAGAGAATTCATGCAAGTGCTACGGCTGATGGGGAAAACTCCAGGCTGAGTCCTGGACCTTTTTTGCTGCACCTGCATTTCTGCAGACTTTCATGTCTGTCCATTGCTTCATCTGTTGTGATGCCTTTCCCACTCTGTCTGATTCTCATATGGACTTTTAAACTGCCTTTCTTGGCCGGCTTGCAGCAAACTGCTGGTCAATGGCATGAAAACAGTCCTACAAAATGCTCTTTAGATAAGATGGGTAAGCGTTCAAGAGCTTTAGTGGAGTAGAAAAGCAATGGTAGTGGTCAGGAGGGTTTGAAAATGGAGACACAGCGAAGAGTGAGGGTTTGCCTCTCGCCTAAGCTTCCTTTCCAGTTAGTATGAATGGTTTTGGTATAAACCCTTAAAACAGCCCTTGGACTATTTAAAGGACTTGTGTGGTGAAGATGTGTAGCTGTGATGTGCACAGCTTAAGCCGTGGACTTTGTTTTATGGTGTTTGGTAGTGGCCACCTGTGGTGGCTAAGCCGGTGTCAGCTATTCAGAGCCTATCTAGGCTCTCATCTGCATGATTCTTGTTTTCAGCTTTGCTCAGCTGTTCGTATCTGTTTTGATTTTTGTGTTTGTTTATTTGTTTTGATTTAATTTGTTTTGTGTGGGTTTTTTTTTTCTGGAGTTCTGGAAGGTGACCTAGTTAAACTTACTCTTGGTTGATATTTGCCATTTCCATGCGCTGTGACTGCTGCTTTTTGATCCAAGTTTTCAGTCCTATTGAGGATGCAGAAGTAAAGAAGGAAACAAATTCAAATGAATACAAAGAGCTATTTGAGTGTTTGTACATACTTTTGTTTCAAAAATGCCTAGCTGCATTTGTTCCTTTGCTGGTAGGTTAAGCTTTGCAAGCAGATATACGAGAAACTGGGGAAATCCCAGTTAATGAAACAGCTAAAGATAGGTTAGAAAGTAAGAGCTGAGGAGACAGCAGCAGTTAGTTAAGTGGGTTTTTTGGCAGTCTATCAACAGGAAGTGGATTCACTTGAATGTTTCCGTCCTTTCATTCATTTTTTTTTTTTAAGGAGCAGAAATATCCTCTTTTGCACGGGCTGGCGAAACTGCCTCTTTTTTTTGTGGGGGGTTTTGTTTTGTGGGTTTTTTGTTTGGTTTTTTGTTGTTTTTTCCCTCTTTCTTTCCTCCCCCCAACACACATAGCTTAAAGGATTCTTCCTCGCACACCTGCTACCACAATCATCAATTATTTTAGGATTAGGCAGTCAGAAATTGAGGGCATGTCTCTGCAGAAGGGACTGAAGAAGAAATTTTGTATTTTGATTGCTCTGTGCTGATGGAGATCTTGGGGCATAGGCCAAACTACAGATCTTGATTTCTCTGCATATTCTCCTTTTGCAGCTGCAGTATGCTTTCCAACTTTTATCAGTACTTTCAAGCTAAGCACAGTAGTTTTGATTTGCTGCCGTGTCATCATTGGATGCAGTTGGCTGTGATGTTCCTTTTAATGTTGAACATTTCATAAGCTTTTTGGAGGACTTACATTTTTCAGTGGCGGCTGTGTCTTACCAGCAAGCCAGGTTTGCCAAGCTCCCTCAGAAAAGGTGAGGAATTGGGAGACACTGTATTCTCACAATTGTCCTCTGTTCAGTTTAGTGTGTGCTAGAGATAGGCCTTGGTGTTGAAAAATTTCAACCCTTTTGCACTTTTTGACAGAAGATTTCCTTCCTCTGCTTTTGGAAGTTCTAATTGAGATCTGAATCCTCTGGGTTTAAATAGGGAATGCATATGACTGCATATTAGGTCTATTTTGTTGAATTAGATCCATGTCCTTGATTCTAGCCTGATATTTGTGACAGTCTTTTTTTTTCTGTTTTGTCTCTTGGAGAAGTTAAATCCAGCAAGGGATTGTACTTCAGTACCCCATAAAACCAAAGGTGACTTATTCCAGCCAGAGATCAACGTTTTTATTAGTACCTCAGAGGAGAATTTGCACTTTGTCAAAGCTGAAGAATTCTGGCATCTCCCCGCTAGCGCCTTCGTTTCTTTCTTAATCTCCGACACTCTTTTAGAACTTGTTAATTCATGCGCTCCTTGCTATATTATTATATTCTACTCCGTTATGTGTGCAAGCTGCTGAATTCAGGTTTTTGCAGTGATTCTGTACTTTTTTTTTTCTTCATGAGCTTGTGCTATAGTGTGTGGGTGGAATTGGGAAGGCAAACAATTAATTTTGGACTGAGCTTTAATACTTGACATTCTCCTTCCATCTGATAAGCAATATGAGTGGGATATCTTCAAGGAACATGAATCAGTTTAAGTCCATGCACAAGAGAAATGGGAACAGTTGTGCCCAAGTAAATTTCCGCTCCTCTGGAGGGCATTTGTAAGATGTGCCTTCTCAGGTAGCAGCTGGCATGTTGCACGAGGATGAAGAAATAGGGGAGTGGAAATAACCTGGGGGAGGACTTCTGTGTTAAATCAGTGTGAGGGAAAACCTGACGGGCAAGTACAGATTTTGTGGGGGGGTTTTTTGGATGTAAGTTTATAGCACAGAACTGACAAAGCTTTAGCAATAGCAATCTGCTGGTTCATTCTGTTTTCTGCCCAAATAATCGTATCCCTTTTTTTTTTTTTTTTTTAATCCAGAAAATATCTTTAAAGAATTATCGTTTGAATATGTTTTTACTATTTTAATGTAATAGCTGGTCGAAAGGAACATGTGAACAAGCAGCACACCCTTCTCTAAAAAGCTAATTTAATTCTGATGATGTCAGCCACAGACAGAGATCTATATGTGACCATCCTGAACCTGAATGTGGAGTGCTATCCAGCCATGAGTTGGTACATATTGGGTAGGTGGGATGCCCTGATGCCACAGGGTTCCTGTTCTAGACTGCTGGCAAGATTTTGTTGACCACCTAAACCTTGTTCACATCAAGACACTAAACTGTAGGTCAAGATGACTTGTTGGATTTATTTCCAACGTTCTTGTAGCACTCTCTGGAAGACTTGGCAATAGGGCAGGGGGGTACAGAACAACAGCTCTCTTCCCTCCTTTTCCCATTGGAAAATACATTCATCAGAACTTACTTTTGGCAGGAATACACAGATTCTGGACACTTTTAGTACCTGTGAGGGAACAGCTTGAAATTTCTTGTTGTATTCCACCAATGTTGGAAGTTTATTAAAAGCAAAAGAGCATTTGTTTGACCCATCTTTCTTTTGAATTTAAATGGTTTCAGTATAGTGGCCTGTATTAATTTCAGCTTTATCTGAGCAGTGTACCCTTTCTTACTCGAAGTTTGCAGCTGTGTTTTGGGCTAGCTGTACTTGAGCGAACTTGTGTGCTTCTGAACTTCATACCCATGGGATGCTCTCTAGGTTATCTGTTTGGCTCTGCTTGGTTATTAAAAGAAGGTACCTGTGAAACGCTTCAGGTTATTCTGCTGCAGCTTGCAAGAACATAAGCAAAATGCAGATTCCTCTTCAGGGTAGCGGAACATGCCTTTTCTTGGGGGGTGTTTTGCTGCCACCTCTTCATCCCCATTGTATTCCTGTGAAAGTTCACTTTTCCCAGCGGTCTTAAACCTTTTTATTACTTACTCCTTCCCAGGCTGAGCTTAAGATGACTGTTTTGTACTATGAGTGGTACAAAAAATACTGTGGCTTTAATGTTAGTCAAAGTGCCTTTTTTGTGGAGAGAGAAGACTATCATGCATATTACACTGAAGCTGCCAAAGTCATAGTTGTCTGTACTTCAGCAATAGGCGTGCTTGCTTGCTGTTTAATTAAGTGCAGGAACCGTTGATGTGGTATGCTGCAGTTAAATAATCCAGCTTTGAATGAGCTTAATGTATTTTTAGTTTATAGCTAAAGGGTGAAATTGAGCAGTATCTTTTTGGAATAAATAAATAATTTTAAAACCCCTTTCAGCTGCTTGTTTCCTTCTCTGTATTAATCCTTCCTCTCCTCCCTTCCTCCGCTGGAGTTTTACCACCCTTGTGAATAATGAATGAACCTGACGATTAAGCTGTGTTTCTCCAAAGTGGACTCCTCTGTCTGTAAAACAGCTAACCTAGTTTCGATTCTG
This sequence comes from Pampusana beccarii, assembly GCA_013399365.1. Lineage (NCBI taxonomy): Eukaryota > Metazoa > Chordata > Aves > Columbiformes > Columbidae > Pampusana > Pampusana beccarii. The sequence goes on along the minus strand of VWYH01001143.1, from coordinate 20,303 downwards.
TGCAGTGCTGCGAGATTTTTGCTCCTAATGGAAATAGTGGGGTTTTTTTAATCCTTTGGCATTCCACGTGACTCCTCTGTAGCATGTCTGACCCTTATTTGCTGCTGAGCAAGTTCAACCAGCTGCAACTCTTGCAAATCCGTTTCATTCATTAATAGACTTTAAAGGTCAGTGTAGATTCCTGTGTGCATGGCAGAAACTATCAATAATTTATCAGTTTCTCTTAAGATTGATGACAGGAGCGCAACTACCTTTTGTGTCCTGATCAGCGGCTTTATAGGCTTCAGCCAGCTTCTTTCTGAGCCTTGTGTCTCGAATGCAACTTGCCCATTGCAGCTGCCCATTCCTGTTAGTTGGTAGGAGCGGTGCAGCCTGGTTTGAACGTGGTCCCTGCAAACTGGCAGGCTCTAAGGCAGGCTTTTCTGAAAAGAGCAGGAAGGAAGAGAAAGGTCTTATTTCTATTGAAAAGGCATGGTCACGCCAGACTTGGGAACTGAAGGATAAATAGCCTTATTTTTCCATTTATTTGGAATTACTTGTGTGAGTTTTAGCCCTCAAGATGCCTGCAGTGTGTATTCCTCCAGCACTGCTCCGATCACCAAACATGAATCCTCTGCCCACAGAACTTGACTGGCAGGAGTAGGCAGTGCCCGTACCCCAACAGGTCTTGTTCCCATCCTGGAAAAAGTCCTTTGCAAGAGAATAACTTCATTTCTGTGCTTCTTCAGCCTTTGCAGCTTGTGACAGGACTGCAGAAAATACTGACAAGGCCTTGTGCTACTTTGGGGAGTAGGGGAAGGGTGCTCAGGAACTACATAGAGATATAACTGTCTTGCTGCATATATCAGCAAGCAAGTATATAACTTTTTAATTTACTATTAGCACCGTCTCTCTTTAAAAATCTAAAAGGCAAATTACTGCTCGGTCTTATTTCTTTTTCTTGTTTGTTTGTTTGTTTGTTTGGGGTTTTTTTTTGTGATTGATGCGTCTTTAGTTATCCAAATATTCAGAGAGTACTTTTTCATATTTCGTAGTTGCTTTCAAGCCTACAGATTCAAACAAAATATTGTCTGCACACTAGCCAGTATTTAAAATACTGAAAAAATTGATGTCTATTTAACCAATGACTTCTTTTAGTCACTTGAAGGGCAGTTGTACTCTTATGTTTCATTGATGATGAATTCAAAATTCATTTTTATGTGGAATGAATATGGAAATGATGTGGTTTGTTACTGCTTTTATGTGTAGGTACATCTGTAGTAATGTTGGAGGTACTGAGGTCTTGATAAGGGGATGGAGGCATTTTGATGTACTCATTTTGCTGATGTTTTGTTCATACAGATGTGTTCATTTAAAAACATGATCAGAAGTGTTGTTCATATAATGCTAGACTTTAGGTCTTTCTGTCCGTTGTTGTGAACTTGTTGCTTTTGACCTTTGCTATCTTAACTCTTAAAAATAGAGGTTTTATTTATACTTCTAGACAAAACCTACAGGATGTTTCGCTGAACTCCCTTATGCAACTTCTCTTTGCAGCCTGAGGTTTCTGAATGCCTCTGCCAACAAACTGGAAACGCTTCCTCCAGCCACTCTTTCCGAAGAAACCCATAGCATCTTGCAGGAGTTGTATCTGACCAATAACAACCTCACAGATAAATGCGTACCCTTGTTAACAGGCCATCCACACCTGAAAATCTTGCACATGGCTTACAATCGCCTACAGAGCTTCCCTGCGAGGTGAGTAGCTGGTTTCACTGCCTCTGGCCCAACAGTGGGTGGGCATCATGAAACGCTTTCACAGCGAGAACTAAATTGCACAGAAATGCGGTGGCACAGGCTGTATTTTGAATGTGGTTGTACTGCAGTGGGTGGATTCTCCTGCTGTGCCCTGTTGCACGTCACTGCCCTCTCTTGCGCTACACAGACAAGCAAGTGCCACGAGTTAGTTGGTGTGTTTTCATGGCACTTGAAATTCTTTTTGACTGGACTAATGCAGTGTGACCACAGTGCGCTTTTGAAATCAAGCAAGGAGGTCTTCTGTTTTCCCTGGCTTGGTCACTTCGTTCACACCTGGTGGGTTTCTCCTTACAGAAGATTGGTGAGCATAGCAGTCTGGAAATGTCCTCTGCATGAAGACTAAAGGCCACTAGGGAAAAATCCTCTCACTCCAGAAGGAAATTATACCTTGGCAGCAATTTCTCTACTTTCAGTTCACTCTGTTTTAATCAGAAATCTTCCAAGTGTGATGTGCTGTAAAGCTGACGGGGTACAACCTTGGAAAAGAGATGCCAATAAGTAAAGGAAGAGAGATCCCAGTCCTTGTGTAGTGTTCTGGGCAGCTGGGCTTCAACAGCAAGGGGGAGGGAGGTGAATTAGGGGGAAGGGCTGAATGGGATACCAGAAGGTGAAGGGGAAAACGGGGTGAAGTGAGAAACTAGAGTTGAAACAAAGAGGAAGGGAGGAGGAAAAAGAGTGAAAGTGAGCTAGTGAGTAGGGGGAATACAAGAAAAACAAGTCACTTGAAAAGTAGCATTAACAAAACATTGGCAGAAGAAGCACACATTTTGTTCCACAAGTGTGTTAGCGTCTGATGTGAGGAGAGGTGACAGGCACTGCTGTGAACAAGTACCAAAGTCTGCAATATTATTTTCTTAAAATAATGAAAACCACTGCTCTTATCACCACTTCAGGATCGAATATGTGTGTCTATTAAAAGAAAAATTCTCAAACTCTTATTTTTGTAGCAAAATGGCCAAGCTGGAGGAGTTGGAGGAAATTGATATTAGTGGGAACAAACTGAAAGCCATTCCAACAACCATCATGAACTGCAGACGTATGCATACTGTAATAGCTCACTCCAACTGCATTGAAGTCTTCCCAGAAGTCATGCAGCTTTCTGAAATAAAGGTAAGGAACGAATGTGCTTTGGAAGAAGCAAGTATAATGCAACTTCACCAATTCTGTTCTTACCTCAGGTTTCTCATTGCTACAGGATAGTATATTCTTAGAAATTGCAGATATCTGACAGCTGCTTTCTCCTCTGAGGTCATATGCAAAATATTTGCCTCTGTGCTGTCTCAGAGCGGAATGGAAGAGCTGCCTTAAAATCTGATTTTACGCTCACCTTCACCACATCCTATCTTCTCTGCCAAATAAGTCTTAATTGTCTTCCTGTGACAGTCCGTTGCGTTACAACTTAAACATTTGGCAAGAGCTACGCGCAATTAACTCTTGCTGCCTCGGCAGTCGGTTGATTGTGTAGGAATGGACTTTGTTTAGAGCACATGTAAAACTGCCGAAGCTGGAAAACAGGATAGGCCTTGGGGACAGAGAGAAATTCCAGAAGTGCAGGATTTGAGTGTTTAGGCAAGCTACTTTAATTTTCCTAATTGCAGTCATATTTTGCACAATCGGAGGAATGCTTAATCCGTCTCTTGTATGCGTTTCCAGAAGTAATTCTGTACTTTTCCTAACACTACTTTTTGTGGGATGCATTCCTTGCTTGACCATGCTGAAGAGCACTACTGCTTACCTTCTGTGAGCCGAGCTCCTGCTTCCCACCTCTCTGTGGTGCAGAATATATCGCACTGCGTGCTGTTTCTGCTGGCCGGAGCTGGGAGACAGTTAACTCACAGTGTGCAAATCTTGTGATACAGCAGAGAATTCTCCCAGGCTGAGAACTGATTACCTATTCACAGGCTCGTAACAACTTAAGCGTCCTGTGGTCGCTCTGTAAAGTCGAAAGGCTGAGTTCCCAGACTGCCCTGTGTGCCTCAGCGTCCGGGGTCAGGCAGAGCAGCAGGAGCAATAATTCTGTTGGACAGCGAGTGCATGTAAAGATGAGCTTTGTGGTTTTAGCCAGGAAATCTCAAACAAACTTGTGGGTTTTTGAATACTCCTCCCTCTTTGGAACAATGGCCAGAGGAAGCAGAGGGCCATTTAGAATCAATCAGAGCAAAGCCTTTTTTTCTTAGAGGAAGAATTGAGGGGGGAGAGCGAGGCTCTGCGCAGTAAACATTTCTTTAAAAGTACAAGGGTGGTGTTAACAAAACAAAAAAAAAAAGATATTGTAAGCACGTTGATTATAAAATAATTAGCATTTTCATTTTGTTTGTGTGTTTTGGGAAAGCTGTATGTATTATAAAAGCATCAGTGTTTCAGGTGCTACTTTGCCACAGCGCTTAACAGAAATACTGTCTTGGAAGTCCTGGCAGTTTCTGCCTGCTGGTTCTGTATGGTTAGTTCTCTTTGGCAGAAGAAAGAGGCCTGGATGGCACTAACTGGTTTGGGACTGCAGGGGTAGCGTGCGTGGCTTCACATAAGAGGGCACAATGCTCTAGGGCTGCACCTGTGTGGAGAGACAGTCCCTGGTCACTGCTCAGACCTGGGTTTGGCTTAGGTGAGGTGCGTTCATATAGTTGCCAGATGGGAAGGTCTCTTGTTGGGCATAGGGGTTCTCCTGGCCTCTTGGTGATTTCTCTAGGTCAGCGTTGGTGTTTGTCAGTTTAGAGGTCAAGCTTGTGTGGCCTGGCTGTGTCTGGTACTTAGCTTAACTGGAGCTCCTTCTTAGGTATGCGAGGGGATTCAAAATGTGCCGAAGTAAGTTCAGAATTTATTGTTTGAGTATGATTTGGATCGTTCAGTGAAGTAAGCTTGCTTGTAGCAAAGCACAAAGTTGTATAGTCTCATGTCACCCCTGTGATTATGTCATATTTGGTGGCTAATTTTAACTGAGGTGGCATTCAAACACTCTGAACTCCTTGGGAAACTCTCTTACCTGAGGTAATGGCTGGTTTTGCTTTTGTATTGAATTAGCCCGAGAGGGCGACAAGTTATGGTTTTGGAGTCAGTGATACTGGAACAGGTAGTAGCAGCACTTACTATGTTGTCTAAATTAATTTCAGAAGTAGAGCTACTATAAATGATGATGCTTTTACATTTGCAGTGACTCCAGGATTTCCAAAACCAAGGTCATTTTAGTGATACAGTTGTCTCTAAGCCTTTTTAACATGCTGTAGTCAAAGCTACAGAAGTTATGCGTTGTCCTCTGTGTTAAAGAGCGCAGTGGATGTCTATGAGATCTCTTATACAGTATATTTTCTAGGGTTTTTTCAGTTGTACTTTATGGTAGTTGTTTATACTGTCAGAGCTAGGTTTGTCCTGCCACATCGAAATATCTTCTGTGGATGGCTGAGCAGCTGGAAGCACATGCACCTTGAGTCAGTGGCCCAGCAGACACTTCTTCACAGCTACCGTTTGACTTCAATTTCCTTGCCTTACAAAATGAAAAAGGCCCCTTTTTGTTATCCGGTGTCCTGGTGGTTTTTCACAGTCAAACAGTTGAGTACTCCTTGCTGCTTGAGCAGAGCTCAGCAACCCAGGCTTGCTTTTCCCGCCTGGGACTTGGCTTTACTTTATCATCCAGTTTTTGTTGACTAACAAGTTGCTTCTCTTTTGTGGTTGTCTTGCTGGTCTGCTGTGGGGAGTGTGATACAGAGATTTCTTGTTGGAGTTTTTGGTCAAGCTTATCTTTCACAGGACCATTACCTTGACATCCTAAATAAGAGAAGATCTAGTAGCAGTAGCATCTTAAAGATGAAGCTCTTCATCTTTGGTAGCTTTCTCACAGTTAAATAGGTCAGTGTCGGTATGCCCACCTTCAGCCACAACTGATAACTCAAGTCCCTTCCAGCCTTGGACAGAACAGTTACAAAGCCATAAATGCAGTGTAAGGAAATGCTGGATATTACACTCTGTCTTCCAGCTGGCCCGTCCAGTGCAAAATCCTGTGTGTAGCTGTAGGAGTTGTTCTTCTGGTCCTGCATGGGTGAGGCTAAACCAGCTTGCATTAAAATAACACATGAGGAAATTGTGCTCAGTTAGGAAATATATGCTTTCCTATTCCTTTCCTGCTTCCCTGGGGAGTAGAATAAGGACTGCATTTAACATGGATATGCAGAAAGTCCCTCTTAGCCTGGTCTTCAAATAGTACAAATAAAATCTAAGAAATCCTAACCTGATAAATGAGCTGCCTTTTCTAGTGCCCAGGTACCATGGGATCTGCTGTAGAGTGTTGCTACCTCTGATGTGTTGGGCACTTAATGAGAACAATGAAACACTGATTTTTGTACTTGTTATTCCAGCATGTTCTTCCATCAAATTTGTAATGGCCTTGAGGTGTTGAACACAGCAAGGGCTGCTGGCAGCTTCTTTAATCTGCAAAGTAATTACTGGCTCTCTGGAAGCAGCAAGGAGTTGCGCAGAGGGAAAAATCTCACTGGAATAACTGTTCCGTTAAGCCGTCTACTATTTTGTTTGTGTGACGGATTTAAACACTGATTTCCTTATCAGGCTTAGATAACATCAGCAGTTTGTTCTGACGAGATAATGAGGCCTCCATATTAGACAACCTCAAGATTTGGGTTGGAAATTCGTTATTTCCATTGCATGTTTTTAATAAAGTGTTAGGAGATTTTTCTTTTCCAGATTTTACTAGGTTATCTTATGCCTTTTTCCAGCTCAGGACTCTATTTATTTGAGTATACCTACAAAAATGAAAGTGTCTCACTTATGTCAATGGAAATTACATAATAGTCAAAATGTGCAGTCTCCTCCTGCCCCTTTCAAGTTTCTGTTTTATTAAGTTTTCAAAGTCTTTCTCTTTTTGCAGGTTGAAAGTAGAAAATCGTCTTTCTGAAAGATGTGAATAGTTCTTCTATCCTCTGTTAAATACCAGCCTGTTCTGTTGTACCAATAGGGGTTTTTTGCAATTTTTGATGCATGCTACACTGGTGGACATGTAATAGGGATGAAGAGTTGGTTTTGTTCTAAACTGCTATTGTTTTGCCTGTGTATCGACTTTCATGTGGATATGCAGCTTTAAATTATATTTGTTTGTGGATTTTGTCATTCTAGTGCACTTGTTGTAGCTAATTTGTGCTTAGCTGGTGGATAGCTAGCAAGTTTCTCTGCTGTTTTGCATCATATTTTTTCTGAGATATTTAAGCTTTAATTTTTTCGCTCATTTAATTGACTTCATATTTAAATGAGTCCATCTAAGCTGACACAAATTAAAACCATGTTCAAAACTGCTCCAGTATTTTTTTTCCTTTCCCCTGCTACTCCTCCCTTCCACATGCATTCATAACCCTGCTTATTTTAATATCCCTCAGTATATTCTGAATTCCTGAAAGTGTGGTCATATTCATGCTGGTTTAAACTGACTTTGAAGGAGGGACTGCTGTGGCTAGTGGCTTAGACACCCCAACTGTATCTCCATTTCTTCTGTATATTAAAAGACTGGCAACTATTTTCATTAGTAACACTTCTTAAATACTTGAAAGTACACTGACTGTCTTTGTCTCTGTGAAGAGCAGACAAACCTTACTAGTTTTGTAACAAGATGATACCTGGCAAGAGATGGAAATGGAAGGAACATATTTCTAGGTGTCCCAGACATCTGGTAAGATGGCTAAACGCCATATGAATGTCTTTTGTAAGAACCACTTAAATAAATGGCCTTACGTCTCAGCTGCGGCTTTTATTGTTCGTGAAACATGCACCAGTACATTTAATCAAAACTTGTATGGTCTGGATGACGACTGAATTCTCTTGCTTATTTGGCTGCTTTCCTTTTGCAGTGCGTGGACCTAAGCTGCAATGAACTGAGTGAAGTCACATTGCCTGAAAACCTGCCTCCAAAACTGCAGGAGCTGGACCTGACTGGAAATCCCAGATTAGCCTTGGATCACAAAACGCTGGAGCTGCTCAAGTAAGTTATCTTACAGAGCAAGTGGGGAGCGGGCAGAACGACTCCTGTCACCAGGCTATGACAACACCACAATACACGGAAGAGTAAATCTCTTTTAAGGAGTGTGGCTCCCTGTTAGCAGTGGATCAGAAAGTGACAGATTTTATGGATAGGTCAGAAATTGATGCTTCTTTAAAGGGGATGACTTTATCCACTTCAGTGCGATTTCTTTCAGCTGTGACTCCTGAAGGGGACTGGTGCTCTGTTATAGCCACTATTGGGCCAGTTTGATCTCCATTTTACTTCTGACATTAGATTCAAACAAAATACTTATTTTATTCTACCATTGAGATGCCAGTCGGTGCATTTTTTTTGCTCACGCTCATCTGTTTGGGTCTGTCTTTGCCATTGTGCTGCTTTTTACCTCTTCACATACCGTTTCTTGTTAGCCTTCCTACCTCGTTGCTTTTGTCCTACATAATATAGATTATTTTTTTTTTTTTAATCATATTTTAACCTCGCCTGAAGACTCACATCTCCCATCTGCTTGCAGGAAAGCTACTTCCCCTGCTTTGGGACCCTCTCTTTCCTTCCTGTCTACCTGTTTGTTTCCTGCCCTGGGACTTAAGTGTCGTCCGTAACAAAAATTCGCCAATTGCTTTGTGCCTCCTGCAGTGTGTTGGTTGGGAAACTGGTACTAAACCAGATCATCTGTGGACCGTGGTGCTGCCTTGAGCTTTCCTTATGTCCTGAAGGGAACTGCACCAGCTCTGGCTTTCCTTCTACGTCTGTTTGATCCTTAAATATTGAATGATTCCAGGAAGGGTTGATTTACTTTTTAAGGGTTGAGCGGTTGTTTAGTGTTGTTTGCTTTTAAATGGTTGAGATCGGACACTGGAGTAGGAAACCTCATCTGTTGTGCAAGCAAGAGAAACTTACAGTGTGCGTTTGCTTTTAAATTCAGTCGGTGGAGTTTATAAAATTTAAATGGAAATTTGAATAATGGTGAGTTTTCACAGATAAAAACAGGAGTCCATACTCTGCAGCAGACAATGAAAAACAGAGGCGTTCCTCTATTTTGAGAGTGGCTTTATTGTATACAGGAAACCTTCCTGAAGAAGCAGTGTGTAATGTTGCTCTGGTTTATAGGGAAAAAAATACATATACGTGTGTGTGTGTATATGACAAAGCTAATTGAACCGTGTCAAAACTGAAAGTGAAATATAAGCTTTTCTTGTGTATAACCCAGTCTCTTGCCACTTCAGTATTCAGGAATTATGCCCTATAGCAGTATTGTACGAATTTAAGTCCGAAGTAGTAGAAGAGTAGTGTGGCCCAGTTACACACGATACTTTTGCTGTCATATGTGTTGTCTTTAACTCACAGAAAACGTTTTTCATCTTATATGTGCATTTTGTTTGTTTGTTTTGTTTTTTAATCGGTTATTTTTAAGACCTCAGGCCTGTTCTCTAATATTCAGTAGCCACAGTTGGGTGTTCCAGGCCTCCTGAGAGGCTTCTTAGTGCCTGTACTGATACACTACACTGACTTGTACAGTATATTGCTATTATTGGCTGTGAGGGAGGAGGTGCTCCTTTCACTTGTTTTTTTTGTGGCAAGCACAAAAATACTTGTGCACTTGGTACTTTTTATATCTTCCTTCTGCATGTGAAAGGCAGCTCTCCATCTGTGCCCTGGCAGGATTGAAGCAGGTAGTAGGTTAATATGTATTCTTAGTGCTGGTGAGAAGAAGAGTCCTGTCACGCATGCTTGCTTTTTTAATATGTATGGAGATCTTAAAGGAGGCTTGCATGCTTAGGAGGATGTTGCCAAGTGTTTTATTGGATGTAAGCGTTTTCGGTAGCAATTACAATGAAAAAGATAAAAAAAAAAAAAAAAAGATGCTGCTCCTTTGATTTTTAGGAAAGAGCATTAGGGGGGAAACAAACCATGCTGACTGGAAGCCTCAGCCCATCTTCCATGCATAGGATGTGCTGCTGGATGTCATTCCTTTCTGGGCCCATGGTCTATTTGTAGTGGTGCCACTGAGGAAGCTGAAAGCAGCGCACTGCCGTGGCTTTCTTCACTGCTGGGAAGCCCTGAGACAACTCTGAGTCCTTGACCTGCCCAGGAACCAAGGGTCAGTCAACCCGGTTAAAAAAGAAACAAACAGAAAAACCCTTTTGATCCAAGTTCCTCTGTCCTGGGAGATAAGCGCCTTGTATGAGCAGGCAGTGAAGAAAGTGTGTTTTCTCATGTGTGTAGTGGTTTGCAAGTGGAGATGGAATTAAAATGCCCGCTACTTTAGAAGAAATCCAGGTTTCCAGTTTGATTTGGGGTCAGATAATCTTCTCTAACACTCATGGCAAAATGTTTGCCTCCTGTTTGCCACACAGAAGGCTGCAAAACCAAGGGCTTAAAACACTAGTGGTTCTAACGTTATTTATGTAATTTGTTTGCTTTTTATCTGCCCTCACTGGTGTACATCCTGACTATTAGCGTAAAAATAAATAGAACTGGATGTGACAGTACTTGGGGTTATTTGAGGAAGGCTGTGCAACGCTGAAAAGACTTTTCTGTGTGTTCGGGTCAGGTGGGGGTTTGGATAGAGAAAAATGAATGCTCAGAGTGAACAGTTAGACCTTTCTGCTTGTGTCCTTTTATGATTCATTTAGTTCATGAAAGGTTCGGGTGCCTTTGAAGTGTCTGCAGCGTGTGGGGAGCTCACTTTCCTGCCTTTGGAAGAGAGCTGTGGGGAGGTCACCTCTCCCCAGCAAAGCAGGGCTCCGAAGAGTATATAAACAGAGAGGGCTGGGCCCTTTTTAAGTCTTTACTATAGTGCGTGAGATATTTGAAGTTCCGACTAAAGGCTGTGTTGGTAGTAAATTGGAGGGTTGAGGATCAAGGGCCTCAGTAAAAATTGGACTGTACAACTGGGAAGGCAGAAGGGCTGCGCTCATTTGCAGGACCACGGGCTGGCACCTGCAGGATGAGGATGGAATGGATTTCTGTTTGTGGGCGCTTTCATGGAAAGCTGTTAATACATGTTGCTGTTCCTGAAGACTGTTCTGAGTTTTTTTCTTTCATTTAGGAGGTGATGTGGGTCATACAGGAGGCTTCATTTGAGTACAGTGAAAAGAGCCCAGAGGCTTGTTGTTGAAATGGGTGGGAGAGATGTATAAGATAAAAAAATCACTCTACTGTACTGGCTTTCATCAAGCTAGGGAGAGATTTACTTTGTATCCCTGCTGGGCCAGGTTGAAACAAATAGCTTAGGGGTGAGGGCAGGAAAAGAAAAGCTGGCTGAGCAAAACAGTGCAGCTGACACGCTCATAGAGGCTCAGTTATTTACTGCTTTTTTATTCCTTGTGTACAGACACATAAAAGTTACCGTTCTGGGTGTCTTCTTTAGTTTTATTCTATTAAGTGTATTACTGAGAACTGGGAGTGGGGAAAAAAGTGGCTGTCCTTACGTTTTAAGCTGGATCGTGTCAGGATTTCAATCCGTCGCATCTTCCCCTTTCCTTTCTCCTTGCAGCAATATCCGTTGCTTCAAGATCGACCAGCCCTCGTCCAGCGATGCTTCGGGAGCACCGGCGGTGTGGAGTCACGGTTACACAGAAGCGTCGGGCGTGAAGAACAAGTACGACCTGGCGCGATTTTTGTTATACGAGCATCCCAGCAGCAGAGCACCTCTATGCTGATACAAAGAAAAAAAAAGATTGAAAGTTTTGGGGATGTTTTGGGCCTCACAAAGGCAGAGGCCATGCCATGACTCTGTGTTTGTACACCGGGCCACTGCCTGGCTCTCAACTTTGGTCTTTGTTAGGGAAGTTGCTAAGATACAAGTGTAACCAACACATTTTGTCTATGCAAGACTCCAGTACTTGCAAAAGATCTGAGTGTTTAAAAGCATTTTCCTCTCTGCAAAGCTTCTTTATCTTCAACCAAAGGATGTTTACCAAGCAAATCAGAGATACTAAAGGAAGAGGCAGAATGGCCAAAACTCTGAATATTCATAGTGTGCAGAGCTGCTGTGACTAAGGCAGCACTTGACAAATAGTGTACCAAGAGTCTGCTAGTCTCTGTGGTGCTGGCAATGTGATGAATCTTTCTTTGTTCCTTAAATACCTTTTTAGAAATCTTCTGCTACCTAGGTTTCCGTAGCAAGTGCCAGCAAGCCTTCACTTACTGTTAACTGATTTAACACACAGCCTGGTCATCTGCATGTTAAATCACAAGGGTGGCTTTTGGAGGAGCAAATGCAGTTTAAACTGATGTTGTTTCAGAGATACTTTTCCCCCTATTTCTACAAATAAGGCACTTGTTCACGTGCTGAAAAGGAGGGAGAATCTTCCAGTATAGTTCTCTCCACATCTTAGAGCTTTTGGCGGGCCTGACTCTTCTCCGTAGCTGAGAAAGCAGTACTGAAATGCTTGTGAACAGAAAAGGTTAGAAATAACTCTCAGGCCAGGCTGCGTCTCTCTGGTCAGAATGACAAGATGAGAAGCTAGTAGTGGGGTAACAACCTTGATGTTCTCCTGCTTTGTTTTTTCTCTAGGCTGTGTGTGGCAGCGCTCTCGGCTAATAACTTCTGCGACAACCGGGAGGCACTTTATGGTGTTTTTGACGGTGACCGCAACGTGGAAGTGCCGTATCTGCTGCAGTGCACAATGAGCGACATCTTAGCAGAAGAACTGCAGAAGACAAAAAATGAGGAGGAATACATGATCAACACTTTCATCGTAATGCAGAGGTGTGTCATGGATCTGAAGCCTTTTTTACCTTGTGTATGCTTATTGGGCAGTTGTTCGCTTTCAGGTCAGACGTCTGCTCTTTTCCCGCTTCAAAAAAATGTGAGAGGGGGAAAAAGCCTTGGTATCTGGCTATGATGTTTTCTTTTATTGCTTGTTTAGTGAATATTGCCCTCTTCCTTTCAAGTGTGGGGAGAAAAACCCCAACACCTCCCCACCCAAACAAAAAGAAACACCCCACCTGCAGAGTTACTAAATGCTCATGACCAAGTGGTGGGTGGAGGTTTACTCATTTCTGGTATCTTAAGTCATAAAATTCATAATTGGCCATAACCGAGTCAGCGGTATGAATCTGTTGCTCATCTTTTAAACTTCCTTACTAATACTGGCTGCAAAGTCTGAGCTGATCTTTTATGTTTCTCTGTACCAATTCACGTTACTTAAGGCTACGCAAATATTTAAAATATGTAGTCTGGCTCCTTAGAAATGTCTATCTCCTGTCATCCCTTTGGCCTTTGGATATTATTTGAGCAGGACCCATCCAAAGAGATTGTGACACGATAGCTGTGAGTGTAATAGTAGCTCTGTGTAGTGGTTTGGAAACCTGCATGCGTGCTGTTCTTGACAGAAGAAGAAACTGTGCCTGGAGAGACACGGCACAAAGGAGGAGTACGAAGGGAACTGAGCAAAGGAGAATGGAGAGGTCAGGGAGACAAAAGAGAAAGCAAATAAGCAGCTTAGAGGCTGAGGGAATGGATCAAGTTAAAAGTATCCTTTGGAAAGGAAAAACACTCAGGTTCTGGTATTGGGAAGGATACAGAAGCAGTAGGACGGTATTGAACCTTACAAATGCAAGAGGGAAAATGCTTCCTTCCCATAATTGCTTGTAACAGTGCCTCAGGCCGGTAGCTGAGAAAGTGTTTGCCGTATACTTAAAATATTCAAAATAGTAAGGAATTTTAGTATTGAAAGTGCTTATTAAATGGTTTTGTTTTCTACTAATGCAATTTCACAGGAATGAGGCGTTCCTGCAAAAAGCGGCTTGTTTGGGTTTTTTGATTTTTTTTGGTCTCGGGTCAAAATAAGCTAACCGCTTCTTTGGAGAACCAGAAATAGTATTCATCCCAGTTGCATTTAACCATTCATTGAGGATTATTACAGATGATATGCAACACTCCTGAAGTGTGTTGTCAAAATTTAAAAAGTACATTGAAGCCTGGTTACAAATTTATTTGTGCATTCTCTCCCCAGGATTTTCAATCAGAAGTTCTTGTCAGCTGTACCTAGTCTTACTGTAAATTTTGGTAACCTCTATAATTAGCTTTCTAATTACTGTAATTCCTAGTTATTATAGGACAAGGCCCTGATAAACAAGGTACTGGGAAGGAGGGATGGTTTTTCGCAGTCTGGTGTTGAAATGAATGTTTTTTCATAGATTTTTTTTTTTTTCACTATGATTCCTGCTAAAACAGCAGGCTTAAATATTTCTAAGAACCTATTGAACAGGTTAGTTACTGACAGGATAAATGAAAAGTGTGCCTTCTTACAGAGGAGTTAGCAGCCACTGTGCCTTTTTGGTCATCATTTGATACTTTTAAGAACATTATTCTGAAAACATCACAAAACAGTGAACCTCTGCCTTCTGTTTTTGCAGAAAAGTAGAATTTTTACAGTTAGAATTACTATTTTAATAAAAATTTCTGTAGCTTCAGAAGCCAAAGAACCAGATGGATAATATGAACTACCTTTTTAAGCTCTAGCTCTACCTGCTTAATAGTCTTCAGTACTTTTCTAACCCTCTCTGTTTCCCTTGATCTGACATTTAAATTGGGGATCTTTAAGATACAGAGGAAGAGAGACAACTGTGCAACTCTTAAAAGTGCGAAGATTTTTTTTTAATTTATTGTTGTTCTAAAATTTAGCAGATTTGAGTGTCTGCATATGTGTGCATAACACACTGCCTGAGAGTTGCATGTGATTTCTCTGCAGTGCTGCCGTAGTGTCAGAGTCTTCAGTGGAGACTTTTGTTTCTGTCCCAGTGATCCAGTCAAGTCAATGCCCTGAGTGCTTGTGCTTGAAGAACAGCGGCTGTTTCTCCATAGTACTCGTAACACTTGTTTTCCAATTAACGAACAATCGTTGTTTTGTTTAAATTCCAGGAAACTTGGAACAGCTGGACAGAAACTTGGAGGCTCTGCTGTCCTTTGCCATATAAAACATGATCCCATGGACCCTGGTGGATGCTTCACGCTAACCTCAGCAAACGTGGGGAAGTGCCAAACCGTCCTCTGCCGGAATGGGAAACCTCTGCCTTTGTCCCGGTGTTACGTGATGAGTTGTGAAGAAGAGCTGAAGAGGATTAAGCAGCATAAAGCCATTATTACAGAGGTGAGAGAACAGTTAGGGACTGTTGCAACTTGCAGCTTCCTTGGAGAGTATTTGCACAGCAATGCATGAAATTACATGTCAGTATTAGTAACCTCAAAGAGGTGGTGTTAGTGCCATGGGTTCCAGAGTTGCACTTTTCATTTCAAGGTGACTCATGTCATGCAGCCAAGTTATCATGCAGTCAAGTTGCTTTTCCCTTCCATTGCCAGGCTGTTTTTTGGTTAGCTTCAGAGGGTGAGCTACTGTGAGCACTTTGTGTTGAAACAGGAAGGCCAAGACCCTCCTCCTTATGGAATGAGGAATTGCTGCATTGGAGCTGTCATGAAGAGCCTCTCCAATTGAGAAGGATGGGAGGGCAGAGCACCTGGAGCAGTGCCGTCCTTCCCTTAGGAGACTCCTTGCTCTGGCAGGCTGACTTTGCTGCCTGAGCTGCTACGTTCCCAGAACTGCCCTTTGAGAGGCGGCTCTTGAAAAGAACGCTTGCCCCAAAAAAACCCATCTTGCACTCAGCTGAACCATGAGAGAGGAGAAAAGTATTTGTTCCCTTCTTACAAGCTTGAAGCCACTGCTCTCAGTTTTGCTTTGCCTTGGATGACGCATGCAC
This sequence comes from Pampusana beccarii, assembly GCA_013399365.1. Taxonomy (NCBI): domain Eukaryota; kingdom Metazoa; phylum Chordata; class Aves; order Columbiformes; family Columbidae; genus Pampusana; species Pampusana beccarii. Next base: position 4,807 of record VWYH01001143.1, on the reverse strand, counting down.
ACAAATAGATAAATATTGAATCCTCTTAATGGTGGAGGAAAGGGCAGAAAACTCGCTGCCAGGTGCCCACAAGCAGTGCGTGTGTGTAGGGGGGAGGGTGCGTGCATGTAGAATAAGTCATGTGCCTATCGATCTTGCCAGGGAAAGGTGACAACCGGGATCTCAAACGTGACGAGTTGGAAGGGAGTCACTCCAACCTAGCATGCATCACGGAGGCATGCTTGTTCTGTTGTTTCATAGAGGAAGAGGGAAACTTCTGCACTGGATCTTGGATGACTCACTGATTTCATGCACATTGATGGCTTATCGCTGCTGTCAGCCTTCTAATTGGGGAAGTTAACAAGCCGACAAGGTTTTTTTTCTTCTGAGTGGTTTTAGAGGGGAAGCTTTTTTTAGTCTTGTTTCACTTGTCTGTCGTTTTCTGCTTCATAATAACACCTACAGTCATCAGCTGGACCAGATGAGTGTAAATCCTCATCTTTGCTGTTCTTCTTGAACGAGCGATTAGCAGGGTGCAGCTAGCCCCAGCAGGCTGACAGATAGCCAGGTTTGCTGTTTCAAATACTTGCTCTGCTCATTCTGGCAACTTGGAGTCTAACCAGGACAGAATCCTGGGCTTTGGATGTGCAGGGATTTACATTTTTACTGATGTTTTCCCTTCAGATATTACTCCTCCTCCCCTTGGAAATGTTGTATCTAAGTGGAAACATAGTAAGTAATTGGGGCATGGAAAACATTTCATTACAACTCAGCTGGCTGAGAAATGCAGACTCGCTCTTTGCTGCATTTGACTCGCATGCTTCATTTAAACTCTCTTTTTTTCTAAATGAACTTTTGTTTCTGAAGTGATGAGCCGAAATGAAACCTATGATTGTTACAGCTGCAAGAGAAGAGTCATAACTGAATGACCTGCCCCTGTATCAAGTGGAGCTGTGTGTGGCTTTGCCCTGTATAAAGCCAGATATCGTGGGCGGAGGAGGGATAAGTCTGACTCACTGGTAAAACATTAGTCCAGTTGGCTCTTGCAGCTGCGGGAGCAGAATAGATGGCTCCTTGTTGCAGACTTCTGCTTTGTTGGTCTGTGCATAGGTGATGCTGGTGACAAATGAGTTGGGTGTAGGAGTTGTAGCGCAGGATTGGAAACCAGCCATTGCTGTGCTCTAATCCCAGCTCTCTCACCTCCTTACAAGTCACTTTGCTTTTCCATCTTCTCGTCTGTAAATGGCAGTGTTAGGGGTACTGCAAAAACAGCCATTGCTAAAACGCGAGGAGATGCAGGTGCTGTGTATCCTTGTCTGCTTTGTTTCCAATTTTCTGTCCTTTCTAATTTCAGGATGGCAAAGTGAATGGTGTGACGGATTCGACAAGAATCTTGGGGTACACCTTCCTTCACCCGAGCGTTGTGCCGCGTCCTCACGTCCAGTCCATCACCTTAACTCCACAAGACGAATTCTTCATTCTGGGGAGCAAGGGGCTGTGGGACAGCCTCTCGATGGATGAAGCAGTGGAGGCAGTCAGAAACGTGCCTGATGCGCTGGCAGCCGCCAAGAAGCTTTGCACTTTGGCCCAGAGTTACGGCTGCAATGACAGTATCAGCGCTGTTGTGGTTCAGCTCAACGTGACGGAGGACAGCTTCTGCTGCTGTGAACTTAATGGGGTCCCACCCCCCAGCCCGGGCATTTTCCCCCAGTCTGTCAACGTGGTCATCAAGGACAGGCCAACAGACGCACTTGGGATGCCGTCTTCCAGCAGCGGCATGGCTTCGGAGATCAGCAGCGAGATCTCCACCTCCGAAATGAGCAGTGAGGTGGGGTCCACGGCCTCCGACGAGCCTCCCCAGGTGGCCATGAACGAGAGCAGCCCGGCCTACCCCGGGGAGCAGCGCTGCATGCTGCACCCCGTCTGCCTGTCCAATTCTTTCCAGCGGCAGCTCTCCAGCGCCACCTTCTCCAGCGCCTTCTCCGACAACGGCCTCGACAGCGACGATGAGGAGCCCATCGAGGGGGTGTTCACCAATGGCAGCCGCGTGGAGGTGGAGGTGGACATCCACTGCAGCCGCGCGAAGGAGAAGCAGCTTCTCCAAGCGCCGGTGGAAGCCAGCGACGAAGGCATCGTCATCAGTGCCAATGAAGATGAGCCCGGCCTTTCCAGGAAAGCCGAATATTCTGCCACGGGCACGATAGGGCGCCGGCGGGGCAACGGTTCTGTGGCGCCGCAAGAGAGGAGCCATAACTTAATTGAAGTCGCAGCAGATGCGCCACTCCGAAAAACGGGGGGCTACTTTGCTGCTCCAGCACAGCCCGATCCTGACGACCAGTTCATCATCCCACCAGAGCTTGAAGAAGAAGTCAAGGAGATTATGAAGCAGCACCAGGAGCAACAGCAGCAGCAGCAGCGGCAGTACCCGATGGACCACCTGGCAGACTATTACGATACACCACTATGACCCACTCTGTTCACTGCTCAGAAATAAACTAATGAACAAGGAGACTTGAGTGTGGGACCCAGTGGGCTCGCATCACAGCAGGGGTTTTCCTTATCCTTTTCCTTTATATACTTCCTTTTCCTTATCCTGCCACTACAGATAACTGCAGCTTTTCAGTTTGTTAGGTTTAATATTCATCGACTTTTCTTCTAGAGACGCTTGACTGGTAAAGTTTAAAATAGTTAACCTTCCCTTAACATATCAAGTGTAAAAACAAACAAAAAAAATAATAAAAAAATAATAAAAAGGTTTAATATATTGCTGAGAAACAGATGATGATGTAATATTTTTTAAAATGGCTTGTTTGTTTTGTTTGAAAAGCAGGGCAGTAGCCAGTGCTAAATGATTTAAGTAATATTGTAATACTGTATTTCTTTGAGAGAAAAGGCTTTTTTTGGTCTTGAAAATGATAGACATTTGTAGAATACGGAGACTAACTCCTAGGAGTTGCTTTACTCTTTCAGGTGACTTAAGTCACTGAGATCCACTAATTTTCTCTGAGAGAACAGTTGATTGGGAAATTCCTGTAAATAGCTCAGTGTTGTATAGTGATGCTTACATGTTTTGTAGCCTTAGCATTAAGGACACAACCCGAAAAACTGACCTTTTTTTCTGAAGCGACTCTGGGCCATGGTCATTGAGCATAACGGACTGAGTGGCTGTGTACAAGTTAGCTAGAGCTGAGACGGCGTAGGCCATTTAAAGAAACCCACGTTTTTTCCTCCAGTCTCTTTCCTTACTTTTACAGACACGTTTTGTTTGTGTTCCTTACTGCTGCCACAACCAGCATGATTGTATAGAGCTCATTTGCTGTAGAACATTTACATCCCGAGAGTTATAGTAAAGCCGAATGCACAAATGAACATGTCATAATTTTTGTTATAATAAATATGAAATTTACACCTGACATCCACTTTTATGTCTTAATAGCTGAGCAGCAGCCTTGAAGCAGTAGCTTGCTGTGGTTCCAGCAGCAGGCTGCTCAGTTCAAACCGAGAAGTGTTGAAACCTTTTCGGCTCGATCGCGTTTTTACACTAACTGCAGAACTAGAATTCAAAGGCCATACAAAATGGCCTTTAAAAGATACAGAACAGCTCTCTGAGGAATTGACTTGTTTCTTTATTTTTTCCTTTCTCGGTACTAACTCAGCACTATTGATTTGCCCTTCGCCACAACATTGGCAATGCCAGAAGACTGAAGAGGAGCGGTGCTCTGGCTCTGTCCCACTGGGACCGAGTGACTGAAGATAGAAATGATGAAGGGATAATACAGGTTAAGAAAAGGGAGAAAGAAAACACTGGATGCAGGGAGAAGAGGGGAAATATAAAGAGAAGGTGGAGAAGTGAACTCAAAGCTACCTACGCAAACTCAGATTTGCTCCGATGTGTTGAATGAACACGAGTTCAATGGCAGTTTGACTTTGGTGGCAAAAGGGCATTTTTATGTGATACCTGTGGGAAGGAGAAACACTGTTTTTCAATATCGCCTGCAAGCAACTGTTCCGTTTTAATTGTCACTCTTTAAAAAGCTGAATTAGTGTGTGATCATGGCGGTGTCTTGCTCCTGCTTGACATTTGGTCTGTATTTCGGGAGGGGACTGTGATTGTCCCGATCTGTCCTAGAGTGAAATAGCCAAGTTAGGAGAGGATGGCTGTTAACAAGAGATTTTGAGTTTCTTTTCCGTAAGTAATAACAAAAACAGCAGAGGAGCAAACATGAAAATACTTGGTTTGGTAAATGTTTATAGTACTGCCTACTGTAGATCTAGAAGATTGTACTTTATTGTAATTTGAGCTTCAAAACATTTCTTTCTTAAAGAAAACTCATTAAATAATGTATTTAAACAACAAGAAGTTTATGGTTTATTGCCTGGTAACTCTTAGATGTTCTTTGTTGAACAGTTTGTATATGTATTTTGAATTTTGTTGAGTGATTCATTTTCCTTGTGTCCTTGGCAAGTGTTATCTTTTCTGTTGAGGTGTTGCTTGAGGCTGAAGGTCATAGCTGGCAAGGGCACCAGAATGGCCTAGGCAAGCAATTACAAGTTTAGGGTTTCCTGAGCAAGCTGGAAAATTCTCTGTACCCTAAAAAAAAAAAAGGGAGGGGCAATTCTCTTCCATATAGCACCCATGGCTGGTGAAGCAGTCAATCTTGCTGCTGCCATCTGTGGTCTCTATTCAGGATAAGGTGGCCCTGGTCTGCTGAATGTGTGGGACTCTGGAGAGAAGAACAGAGCTCAGAGTAGGGGTGCAAGGGGAACCATTTCACGTGAGCTGAAGTTCAGCCCAGTGCTGGGAATTGTCACTCCCTGCTGTCATAGA